>JASDQU010215503.1:0-15048 GCA_032191745.1 Picea mariana
AATATGCAGAACAGAAATGAAATGCTAGAAATGACAGAACAACAGTAAAATATCCAGCATAATCTTCACAATACACAGAAATGATATACGAAATAGCAACAGAAATAGCACTTTGAATCAGATAGCAATGTTCACAGGCCTCTTCGAGGGGGCAACCTCCAGTTGAGTAGTGCTCTATTACAATAATATCCAAGCTAGGGTTTTTCATACCCTCGACCCTTATTTATACTAACTATGTCTATTAAGAGAAGCATCTAGAGGAAGATCCTTCTAGAAGCGGAAGCTTCTATTAGGTCTTCTTACATCCACCTTATTCTATTTTATTGAAAGATCTTATTAATATTGACCTTTATTACATCCGAATACATTGATCTACCTATGTGCAGGTTAGGACCTTAACATATTAATTATGGAGCTTCTTATCATGTGGCTAATGATACATCCATTTTTTAGATATAAATGAATGTAACACCAAACAAATATTTGTTTGTGATGATAGATCTCTTAGTGTTGTAGAGTCTAAAACAATGTAGGTAGATAATGGTCATTTTATTGATGTATTGTGTTCTCCAATTATTTCTTGCAACCTTCTATCATTATATCAGATAACTCATTTAGGTGACGGTGTTATAACCCTAAATTGCACCACACATGCTTACCTGGCATCAGGCCAACTCATATCCCTTCTTTGCCAAAACTCTGCTAAACAACTCTTTGAAAATCCTCTTGTGTAAAGGTCCACGCACCCTAACCCATTATTGCACGCATGTACACGCTGGCTGACTCACAACAGCCCGCATGTACCTACAAAAGCATGAAAAAAGGAAAGTTGTCGATGAAACAAAAAGCTATGGGTGAGTTAACTGAAACTCCCAGCCATGCATGGCTGAGGGTTCGTCCAAAACCCTAGCTCCTTCTAGCCTATAAAAGAAGGGGTAGAGGTACCATTTAGAAGAGGAAAAAATATAGCAAAGAAACTCTGCCCATTTACGTATTCCATTGTCCCAACCCTTTAGCCTTTCCTCATGCCAAAGGAGATTTAACGCAAAGCAGTTGAAGGATAGAAGAAGAGGAGCCAAGGATCAGGTTCAAGGAGCAGTGGCCGGTCTCAGCTTTTTTAAGTTGACTCACTTTAAATAATAAAGAGAATGCTTTTCCCATCCCAATTCATGAACTGTCTATGGTTTGATTAGTTTATGCTTGATTTCTAACCCTTGAGTATAGAAGTAGCATGCATGCATAGTTGTTGTTTGTCTTGAGTGCAGGTCATCTTTGGAAGGAGCATTGCGAACAAGGAATCAAGCATAATGAAGGATTGACATCGAACACTGGTAATAAGGTAGGTGGTCCTTTCCATGCATTTACTGAGAAAAGGGGATTTAAATCTTGGGATGTAGGTAAAAATGTAGTTTCTATTCGGTCAAATCTGCATGCAAAGTCTGAACTCTATTTTTCTAGTCCGTAGGGTGTTTTTCCCAACAACAGAAGGTAAAACAATAGATTTTTCACCTCACTAAGTTGCAATCAAATATTTTTAGTATATCCTAAGCATGACATAGCCATTAGAATTGTTGATGATATTACTAGGCTGTACAAATGTGACAACTTTGGATCATCATATTTTCCATCATTTTTTATTGCTCATAGCAATGACTTGAGAGAACTTTAGCATGAGAAATTTAGTCATCAAAACTATCACGCATTCAAGGAACTATGTAATAGAAATATGGTGACTAGTATTGTTCTTGTTTCTTGCAGGGATACTGCTTGTGTCGGTTTTGTTCTTAACAAAATCATCGAGACAGTTTCTAAAAGCGTGCCTCTTGGATTTCCTCGACCCCTTTATAACTTGTTCATAGTGATGTTTGTGGTATGCTTCCTTCTCCTTCATTTTTTGGGTTCAAGTACTTCTTAAATTTCATTGATGACTTCTCCACATGCACTTGGGTTTATTTCCTAAAACTTAAGAGTGAATTTTTTGGCATGTTTTTGGCCTAGAATGTCCTTGTATAAAAAAAAATCTAGACATCAATTGTAGAGGTTAATAATAGAATATGTTAACAACAAATTCACAACTTACTGCACTGCATAGGGAATTCAAATGCAACATAGTGTTCCATATATACCAAAACAAAATGGTATTGTTGAGACAAAGAATTGCACATTAAAGGAAATGGAAAATTGTATGATCCAATCTAACGGATTAACTCTTCATGATTGGGAATAAGCCATTAATTGTGAAAATTACATGGTAAATTGAACTCCTACAAAGGATTTAAAAAATATCACAGTAGAAGAAACATGGAGTAAAATTAAACTGAACGTAAGTCACTTCTGTGTGTTTGGTAGTGAAACATTGTCTCACATTCTTGATGAAAAAAGGAAAGCATTACAACCCAAAAGTGAGAAGTGAATTTTTGTCAGATATTTTGAAGATGTCAAAGGTTATAGACTTCTTCAACCTCATTCTAATGAAATAACTATTAGAAGATATGTCAATTTTGATGAAAATATGTTTACATGTCAGGCTAATTCAACTTTTGTTTCATCTTTGGAATTTGTTCCATCTTCGGGTCCTATTATGGTTTCTTCTTCATATGATGATAATGAGGATGAAAATCCACCTTTGACTTCTCACCTTCCTCCATATGATTCCATTGAAGATGAACCTACACCAACACTATCGCTTCCCATATGGGTTCATTCAACATGAGAAGTAGTTGGTGATTTTCCAGTGATTCTACATATAAATGTCCTACACATTTAAAGTTCCAACAAGCCTCCTCTCTTTTGGATCAAGTTTAAGAGACTCATTATCCAGAAAAATTTGCAAAAGCTTTTAGCCATCCATATTGGAACACAACAATGAATGAAGAATATTGTTCCTTAATGGTGAACGATACTTGGGCTCTTGTACCTCTTCCAAAAGGAAGAAAACTTGTTAGATGTAAATTTGTGTATAGAAATAAGTATCCATTATATGGAAGTGTTGAAAGACATAATTCCTAGTTAGTTTCCAAATGATTCCCTCAATTTAAAGGAATTGACTAAAATGAAACATTTTCCCTTGTCGCCAAAATGAATTCCATCTAAATTGTTCTATCCCTTGTTGCCTCACATAGATAGGAGTTCCATCATATATATATTAAATCTACCTTCATGCATGGGGATACACAAGAAGAAATTTACATGGAACAACCTTCTGGCTATGTTAAGAATTACTCTAGCCTTGTTTTCTGCCTTAATAAGTCTCTCTATTGTCTTAAGCAATCTCATGGATCTTGGTATGATAAAATGGATAGATTTATTCTTGAAACTAGATGTTACATATATCATTATGACCCTAATTTCTATACCAATAAAGTAGGAATCCATCTCATAATACGTGTCATTTTATGTTGATGACTGTATCCTCACTAATAGTGACCCTAAATGCTTAACTCATGTGAAATATAACCTTAATAAGAAATTAAAAATTGAAAACCTAGGATATTTGCATTAATTCCTTAGCCTCCAAGTATTAACAACCAAATAATGAAGTTCCCTTTCCTATTTTATGTATGCATGTGAGCTTCTTCACCACTTCCCCATGGAATATTATAAACCAAATTTTTATCCCTTCCAATATGGAGTCAAACTTGTTGCCACCTATAATACTCCTGAAATGATGCCACTTTGTACAATTAGTTAGTTGGAGTCCTTTGCATTTGATTCATATTGATCCTGATGTTTCCTTTTATGTTGGTCTTGTTTCCCAGTATATGCAAACACCCCATTAAATCCATTGGAAAGAAAAATATGATACTTTGGTATATCAATGGTACAATTTAGTTTGGGATACATTATAGTGTAGGGGGGACTCTTTTGTAAGTTGGTTTCACTAATTTAGATTGGGTTGGTCCCTCATGATCAAAATTCTACTGAACATTATGTTTTCATCCTTGGGTCTATACCTTTTACTTGGGCTTGCAAGAAACAACATGCACTTTTTCTTTCTTCTGTAGAAGTAGAGTAATGAGTAGTGGTTAGTGCAAGTCAATAGGCCTCCTTCATTCTCCTATTGTATCACCATTGTAAATCCTTCAATATTATCCCAATTTATTATTAGGGGGTATGTTATAATATTTAAAAACTTAGGACTTAGTTAAAATAAACTTGGTCTAATATGTCTTTAGGTAAAAGTGTGTTTCTTTAGTATGGATTAATATGTATTTGTAGTTATGTAATACAAGAATCAAGATATGTTATAGACATATAGTGGTCTGACATCTCATATTCTCCTCGATATTAATGGATATATTGATTCATGACTTAGCACCTGATAGGTCCATGATCTCTATTTAAAGAGCATGGAGGGTCATTTGTTGATGATGGATTATTAGAAAGTGTCTTTGATCCATATTATTTTGAAAATTAAATAAAGGTAGAGATATAACAACGAAATATACATAAATATTGAAAGATACAAAGAAATATTGAAATAAACATAGAGATATAGTAATGCACAATTTTTATTCATGAGAGAATGTAAAGAAACTATAAAATTAAAGAGTGAATGACTCACTAGAATGGTGGTAGATTATCTTTGAGAGGAGACATGATGGCTACTCTCATTCACAAGAAGATGATGATGTTTACAATGAGGCTCTAGAGGCCTTTTTAACATAAAGAAAATCCAAAACCCTAAGCTCGGAATATGAAACGCTAAAAGGTTTGTGGGCCCTGATGGGGGTAGTTGGTACGTCAACTTTCCAAGGGTGTAAATTTTGCATATGATCTCTATTTGGGGAGTTATATACCTCGTCGGAAAGGTATATCATAGGAGTACATATTTCCTTCAGCCCAAACAATGCCTTTGGAAATATTTTGGGTGTTGTCATGCCCAAAAAATGTTGTTTAGGGCCTCAAAACAACCCCAAAAGTTCAAGACCCAAAAAAAGGTAGAAAAATTGCCAAGGTGGAAACCCATGTTTTGAGCTAGTGGAATAGGTGGGTGGCCACCAATTTCCACCTAGATCAATCATACCCCCTTAGGAAGAAACAATATCCATTGCATCAAGTTCTCATGAAGATTTTGTTCAATCTGAACCTTGGTGAGTTGTTTTCCTTGTTGAAGAAGCTTCCCTTCTTATCTTGTTGAAGGTTGTTATGAACATGTTGTTGGAGGGGTTGGAACTATTTAACCAATATAGCTACATAATCTTCCTGAGTGTGGGAGGACTCTGTTAGTGAATATGCAACATGAATAACATGAAGGGATTTATCATAACTTAATTTGACTAGGTAGTGTGGAGGCACCCCCATAGGCGTAGTAGGAATATCTTGGTGCTCTTCTACAATATTGTTGATTTACTTATGTTGGATAGGAGGTTCTTGGGTCGAGGCTGTAGTGGTTACAATTTCCTTCTCTTCTAACCAAGTGGTTAAGAGGATAAAATTTGTGGTATGAGATATTACTTTGCGGCACTATTTTGTCCATACAATAGTTGGAAATACCTCTAGTATCTTGTAGTAGTGACCTCCCAGAGTAAAAATGACACTATGGGGTCAAGACTCATAAATAACACGATGCCTCCACATATATGGTTGAACTAATAGAACATCATATACTTCTAGTGGGGAAACATCACACAGTACCTCATCCTTGAAGGGCTTGATGTTGTATGACAAGAGACACTACTAGGTGACACGAAGATCTTGTCCCTAGCGGAGCCATCCAATGTCTTATGTTTGTAGGTGTGAGGTTGTCAAAAAATCCAATTGCTTGACAACCTCTACTGAAATGAGCTTCTTATGTCTTCTTTTATCAACAATGAAATGCAGCGGGGTCTCCTTCACCCACATTTGTGAATGGAAGAGGTGCTCCCCCTCCTCAGGATCCTTTGGTTCTTTTGGTTGGATTATTGCAGTCACAACAATAGCAGTGGGTTCTACATCAATTATATATCTCCTTTTTTTAGTGTATGAATTAGAGTCTAAGTTGGGGCTTGACTCCGTCTCTTTGATCTCAACCACTAATGAGTGTTGCGAGTGACATTCATAGGTGTTGTGCCAAGGTATTTTGTTTAATTCACACCACTTCCCAGTTTCCTTCTTCATCTTCTCGTTACCCTTGTTTTCTTATGGATTGGACTAGTTTTCTTGACTTTTATATGAGTTAGGATTTCCTTTACCATACTTTAGTTATTGCATATTTGTAGACCCAAATTCTCACTTGTTCTGCTTCTTAAATTTATGCTCAATTTTGAAATCATATATATAAGTGGCTACTAGTGATGAGATGTCCAGAAAATCCATTTCAGTTAGGATGTACCTGTGTAGATCCTTGCGGTATTTTAGAACCAAATGTCCCTCAAAGTCTTTGATACCTTGCTTGGTGCGCAAGGTATGGAAGGTATTTGTGAATTCCAACATTGTTTGGTCCCGCTTTTGATGCAAAATGGTCCATCTCATGTACTGGTCATCATAGTTTCCCACGGGGTAATATTGCTCCTTGACAACATCCATAAAAAAATCCCAAGTGGGATTGGCCCCAAATATTTCAGTCTCCTCGATGGAACTTTTCTCCTAGTAAGTATCCCACCAATATTTGACATGGGGGAGAGCGTTGAGGAGCACAAAGGTGATATTTTCTCTGTCGAAAAAATTGTGAATAGAGAAATAACCTTCTAGAAAATTTAACCATTTTTCCAAAGCATCTGCATCGATATGACCTTAAAATATGATAATATAAAAATTAACTTGTACCTTGAATGGATTAGTGTCTCTAAAGTGACTTATTGACGAAGACACACTTGTTATTGTCAGAAATCGTTGAAGGATTTGGGAAAAATTATCCAACATCTCACTCCTTTGTTGCACAAGGGCTTCCGTGAGAAAAAACTTGATGGGATATTCTTCTCCCTCGTTTCTCTTCTCCTCCTCCATGGGAAGAGGCTTGGGTTGGCGAGAGGGAATTTCCTCAAGAGAAAATAGCTCGATACCCAACTCTCTATATCTTGACCTTGTCGGGGACTAGCATAAGAAACAAAAAAGAGTAGACTTCTTTGATACCATTGATCCAAATTATTTTGAGAATGAAATGAAGGAAAATATATAACAATGAAATATATAGAGATATTGTGAGATACAAAAAAATATTGTAATAAACAAAAATATATTGTAATGCACAATTTTTATTAATGAGAGAATGTACAAGAACTATAAAATTACAGAGTAAATGACTCGCTAGAATGGTGGCATCTTATCTCTGAGAAGAGACATGATGGCTACACTCATTCACAAGAAGATTATTATGTTTACAATGAGGCTTTATAGTCCTTTTTAACATAAAGAGAATCCAAAAACATAACCCCGGAAGATGAAATTCCAAAAGGTTTGCAGGCCTCGATGGGGGTAGTTGGTGCGTCAACTTCTCAAGGGCATAACTTTTGCATACGATCTTTGTTTCAGGATTTCTATACCTTTTCATAAAGGTCTAGCCGAGGAATACATATTTTGTTTGACCCAAACATGCCCTTTCCTAATATTTTGGGTTCTTTTGTTCCCAAAAAATGTCGTTTAGATCCTCAAAATGACCCCGGAAGTTCAAGACCCAAAAAACAGTAGAAAAACATCCAAGGTGTAAACCCATGTTTGAGCCAATGTGTGGCCATTGATTTCCACCTAGATCAGGCTTGTAAAATATTTTTCTTTTGCATTAATATATTTCCTCAGGTGACCACATTGGCTGGGATCATGGATATTTTCCCTCTTTCAGGGTTTTAACCACATAAAAATATTGGTGTTATGATATTTGATCTAGTTGTGAAAATGTTTTTTTGAGGTGTTCATCCTATGTGGGAATACCTTTTTTTAGTGAAAATAAATGACATGAACCCATTTGTGAACAGAATCAACTTAGTAGGATTTATAAATTTGATGTTTTTCAAATGTCCAAGTTATTTATGAGAAATTAATTATAATGTTGGTGGGTTTCTATAGGTTGCATATTTAGTGACTAAGAAACCATTTACACCTAGGGTTGACATATTTCCCCATTCCCATGTATCATGTGTCAAGATAAATATCATTTTGATGTGAAATTTGTTATCTTATTTTTGTTTTTTTGTACTAATCAAAATATTATAAATGTGTATGCATGGACCATCATTATTTGTTTGTTCACCACTGCAACATTTCCCCATATATATTTCACCTCCACCATAAATGCCACATTATAGGGTTGGTCTGGGTTTTTTCCACCTTGGCCTAGCACTTGGTATTCCATTTCTTCCCTCCTAGAGTACTTCACTTGATCATATGGCCCATGGGTATTTATCACCTCCCACTCCCATCACTCATATTCTCTTTAATACTCCACCCTCTCCATACTACATCTCCTTATATTGCATCCACTATGGTTGTATCCATATACCTTGTACTGATCCACCTTGCTGGAGCTCCCATTTCTTCATCCACTATGGGAAGAATACATGCATGAAATACAAGTAGAATCACATTGTTGGAATCTCTTGTAACCCTTGTTAGTACCCCTTTGAGTAGTACTGCATTAGATAGTACATATATATCGAATCTCACTTCCAATTACCCTTGGGTATATAGTAAGTCCCCTAGGTATACCTAAAACTATATTTAGATAAGCTAGTTGAACACCTTGTTACTATAGTACATCGATAACAACACTCAGGGAGACCACTCTCTAGTACTTGGGTAATTGATTAGGAAAACTAAGGGAACAATTGATATTCCTTAGTTAGTTCCATGAGATATTGTTCCAATTACTACTATTGGACCTCGCATGTATATCAGAGAGCTATAGCACCTGGCACTCTCTTGTCTTCATGACCTAATAACTTTTTCCAGTGAAGTCACCCAAGAAGGATAATACCTATAAACCATTTCATACTTCCCCAAACAACATGATCCCTTTCTCTATTGTTGGCAGATTGAAACTTCTAGAAGATCAAATTAAGAAACTTTAGAAGAACATAAATGGGTTCCATGAGAAGTTTGATAAGAAGCTAGATGAGAAGTTGGATAAGAATCTAGATTGGAAGTTCCAACAACAAATTGACATAATCAACAGAACCTAGCCAAATTAAAAAATATGTTGACTGGGAAGTTGACGTGTATGATAGCTTGGGGAATACTAGAAGAACACCACTAGACTACCGACACATTGAGCCACACCAGGAATAAACTTGTAACATGGGACTATTTATCCACCCATGACCCTCTTTGGGTTTGCACAACAATAGAGTAATGCATAATTAAATTTAGCACCATTCTATTGATGTATATCTAAACATGTTTGATGGTTTTGACAAATTAGGATGGGTTACCCAGATAGAACACTACTTTTACCTCTAGGGAATTGTGGATGATATGATGAAACTCAGGGTGGGGGGTCTTGTACCTCGATACATAATGNAAATCACTTGGAGTTATTTTTATAAAACTATCCATGCATGTTTCGAGAGATATTCTCACTATTTGGGGTGTTTTACAAAGTTACACTAAATAGGATCAATTACACACTTTATGGTATCCTTTGAACAACTATCCATCTATATATTGAACCTAAAAAATTATTTCTATGAATAATTTTCATTAGTGGCCTCCAAAACCTAAAAAATACAACCTTCATTTCTCACACTCACCCTCCCCAAGGTACTTCTCGAAGCACAACTCCTACTATTCCCTTTAAATTAAAAAGCTTGTCTCCAATGTAAATGGTATATCACTAAAGATGAGTAATATACTATAATTGTGATAAAAAATATGTTCCAATTTTCAGTGTAAATAACATAACTTGTTCCAAATTTATATGACCACTCATACCTTGATTGAAGACATAAGTACCAAAGAGACACAAGAGCTATAGATTGAATATACCAACACTCCAAATCAGGTGGAATTCAAACCTCCATTCTCACATGAAGAACCACTCATCTCCCATCATGAATTAACAGGAATTTCGACTCCACAAACCTTGAAACTCTCAGGTTACATCAAGCACATGAAAGTCATATTACTAGTTGATAGTGGGAGTACTCACAATTTCATTCATAAGAGAGTTCCAAAATAAACCCATTGTTTTGTACATCAAGTGCACAACTTTAAAATTATGAACACCAATGGAGGTAATATGAAATGTGGAGGTAGATGTGAAAGTGTCCATCTATATGTGTTGGTGTGATATATTATTGGAAGCATAATGACTATGTATGTTGGGACCAATCACCATGGATTTCAAATAAATTTATATGAGTTTCACTAAAGAGGATCATCCACACACCCTTTGAGAGCTTCAGGAAGGATCTCTTGAAATAGTAATCTCTCATCATATGAATAAGTTATTATAGAAGGGTCATGTTGGAATTATTTCCCAATTTAATGCCATACAGGTTATGGATAAACTAACACAAGAAATCCACCCAAAATGGAAACTAGTCCTTCAAAAACATCTTCATGCCTTTGAGACACCCAATGATTTACCCTCTTCTCATGGATAGCATGAACATGGAACTCCCATTTCTAGGAATTTAACCACCAAATGTACATCCTTATTGACAACCTTTTTCACAAAATAATGAAATATAAAAGATCATTCATGATTTGTTGGAGGTGGGGGTAATATATCCTAGTACAAGCCCTTACTCATCACCAGTAGTCATGGTATTAAATAAGGAAGGAGTTTGGTGCATGTGTCTTGACTGTCGGGATATCAATAAGTTGATCATCAAGGAAACATTTCCCACCCTAGTTATGGATGATCTCCTTGATTAACTTCATGGAGAAAAGTTTTACACCAAGAATGATCTATGTTCAAGATACCACCAAATTAGGATGAAAGAGGCATACATCCCAAATACAACCTTTAGAACACATGAAGACCATTATGAGTTTTTAGTGATTCATTTTAGCCATTGTAATGTTCCATACACTTTCTAGAGTCTCATGAACAACATTTTCAAAAACTTCCTTTGCAATTTTGTGCTAATCTTTCTCAATGATACGTTGATATACAATAAAGCATGAGAATCACACAGAGAGAATGTTGATAAGTCCTAGAAACTATTGAGAGATAACCAATTATTTGTCAAGTCCTCTAAATGTGCTTTTGGGGCTCCTAAGTTTGAATTTTTGGGCCATGTTGTAATTCAATAGAAAATATGAGATGATCCCTAGAAAGTGATGGCTATGAAAGATTGATCCCATCCCAAAACACTGGAGATATTGAGGGGATTCTTAGGATTTATAGGATATTATAAGAAATTTGTGAAAAATTATAGAAAATTTGCAGCTCCCCTAGATTCACTCCTTAAAAGGAATGTCTTTGTCTGGAGTGACGTAGTAGCACGGGCCTTCACTTCTTTAAAGGATGCCATGTGAACTACTCCAGTATTATTAGTTCCTAACTTTAATAAGACTTTTTTATTGGAATGTGATGCTTCAGCTGGATGTCTTAGAGAATTATTAATGCAATATGGATTCCCTTTGGAATTCACCTTTGAGAATGAAATAATGGATATCCTCCATGCAGTGGAGACTTGGTACCTATATCTCATAGGGAGGCATTTTCAGGTCAAGATTGACCATCATAATCTGAATTAATTCCTTGAATAACAATTTCATTCAATATAGAAACATTAAGGGGTCACCAAGATGTTGGCATATGATTATTAGATCATATATAAGAAGGGTAAAGAGAATGTTGTGGTTGATTATTTATCCACAGAAGTCGAGGTGGATTGGTCCCTCCTTGACTTATCATTACCAAGTCCAGGATGGATTGATAATTCCCAAAGGGAATGGATAGAAAATAACACTTTAAGGCATCTCATCCAATGAATTTAGGTAGATCCAAACCCACCTGAACATTATACATGGAAATTGGTTGGTCATCCCTCATTATAAGGGGCCCATAGGTAGTTAAGGTTCTCTATGGATAGCCATATATTGACTACAATGTTATGTAATGATTTTTCAAGATTTTTTATTGTATTTGGAGCATTGATCTTGGAGGTTTCCCCCTTGAAGAGGCATGGAACATAGATCTCTATTTTTAATTAGGTGACAAAAATTACACTCGAGGAGATATTTGGGCACAACTAGTTACATAGAGATATTTTAGTCATTCCTCATGATAGAACCACTCAATGAAATATGTTGATGATGATAGAAAGTGTTGATCAATTGATGGATCTATATCAAAGAGTGATACCATAGATTTCCCTTTGCAAGAGTGCCATCATGAGGATGAGGGACAAGGTGTTGGGGAAAAATATCTAGGAGCCAATGAAAGTCATGATGAGAGGGCATGATGTGAGGGAGACACTACTTGGGATCCCTCCTAACCATGCAAGTAGAAAAAATATTAAAATTTGAAAGTTTAAACTTAACGTTGAAGTGCCTAATATTTATAAAATATTTATCAGAGTATATGGCATGCTCCCCCACCATGATGAAGTTGCATAAAATTTTGTAACACATGTCTATCTAATTTTTTCCTGCACATGCACCCTAACCATGAAAATGCATCATCACATTTTTATGGTCTTGCTATGGGATGTAGTTATGACCATCTTGGGGTGATATAGATTCTATTGCCATATCACCTCAAGTGAGATTTGTACCATTGCTGAGTAGGAGTATTGTTTTGTCCCTAGGAGTTATTCAACCCATGAATTCTTGGTGCTAAGGAAATGAATACAATGGTAGATTCCATGTACACTACATTGGGTAGTATTTTATTTTCTTTAGCTAGGAAGAGATCTCTACCGCCACGTATCTCTATAGAGCCTAATTTTCATTTCAAGGACAATACTATAACTAGCTTATTATGCCATGAGGATTTATTATAGTATACTATTAGTGCCCCGGTATGCATATTTTTAGTTGCATAAGAGATGTAGACCAAATCATAAAGGAGTGCTATAGTTTTGTACAATTATGTATGCTTAAATTACTTTTATTACTCATCAATTGATCATTTTAATACATGTATAATCAACAAATTAAGTAACCTTATTTGGTTTTTATCACATGCATATGTTTTCATTACTAGATGAGATTCACTCCAGTGAATAGTTAGTTTCGCATCCACACATGATAGATGGACGAGACGCAATTAGTATATGATTGAATTTTATAAGTTTCAATTAACATAAATTACACATATATAAGTAACATATATTTACAATTTCGGTTATTTCATCCTAATTGTCTTCAAGTCCCTTATTCAAATTATATAGGGTAAACGAAATGATAGTGTTAATGGTCCGGCACCCATGCCTGAGCATGGGCCTATACGCGAGCCTAAATCTCTATGTATTCCTAGTGCATAGATAGTTCCTCAACTTTCAACTTTAGTGTTGAGTTGATGATGTAAAATTTCAAATTCAATTCAATGGAACCAAAGTTATACATCATTTTATAACAATGATTATAGTAGGAATTTATTAATTTAGGTGTTTAGATGTAATTTCATTACACAAAGTTCTAGGCATGGGAGGTTTCCAATGCCAAAGTCATATGCACACATGAGTGGGATACAAAAAATCTCTGACATCTTAATGAGTTCCCATTGACAATCCCAAGATCTATCGTCCATAATAAAAGACCATCTATGTAGATCTAGAACCCATATACATAGTTTTCCATCAACTCTTCCAAAGTTATTTTCCATCAACTCTTCCAAAGTGATTTGATTCATCTAGTTAAAATTTGAAAATATTGTCACCTCTTGTACTAAAAGTTATCTAACCTGATTTTAAATTTTAATTGTAGTACAATGCACTGGACACTATTTTTAATAGTTATATGGGTGTCAACACTTTTAGGTGAGATGAGGGGTTGGTTCAGGGGTTGGTGAAAATATTCATAGGGTGATGGATTTGATTTTAAATTTTAATTGTAGTACAATGCACTCGACATTATTTTTAATAGTTATATGGGTGTCAACACTTTTAGGTGAGATGAGGGGTTGGTTCAGGTGTTGGTGAAAATATTCATAGGGTGATGGATTTCCTCTTATGGGGATGGTATATAGTTATGTTAGATGATTTAGATTTGTAGCATTTTCTTATAGTTTGATGTTGATGTCATTTGTTTTTTTTATCCTAATGCTTTGATTTGTATTAGATTTGATTTATATCTATATGAAGTTATTTTTTATAATCTGTATGGTTTTAATAATTATTTTTTGGACTTTATGATGTGTATTGGTGTATTTTATTACTATTGATTAGTGTCGATGTATTTTATTATCATCTCATTTAAAATTGTGTATTTTATTGTTATCTCCATATTAGTGATGTATTTTTGTTGTCTTTGTGTAATTGATGGTTTGCAACATTATCTTATCCAATTTCTTCGTGTCTACCTTTGTTAATGTATTTTAGTGCTATCTCCTTAATAATGGTGTTTTTTGTGTTCTCTTTGTGTATTTTGATTGTTTGTAAAAATTTTAAATAATTTCTTGCTTATGTGATTTCACTAAATTATTAAAAAATCATATAAAGTTCATTAGAAACAATCTATTCACATTTGAAGTGACATTCTGTTATGCATTTAAATTGAGAAAATAAAAAATTAAACCAAACATCACATAATAAGTGTGTAACATCGAAAAAAATTGATTGAATAAAAACATGATAAAAATTACTAAAGATCAAAGTTGTATAATGAGAAGAACTGTATTGGGGTTACCAACTTAATGGTTTTGGAAATCTTAGGACTAATTGGTTAACTAAATCAAATTTACTTAGTACTACATGTTAACTTCTCAATAATGATAAGTGTGTGATTTTATGTTTCTCCACAAGCATATTAAAAAGATGATAATGTCTCATAAACTTGTGAATATCAACTAATAATATCCATTAAATAGTGCAAAAATTTCTTATAACAATTATGTCAATGAATTTAATGAAAACATTTCTTACAACAATTATCTCAATGAAAATTGCTCACAAAAAGGTTACTACATAGTCTTATAATCCCACAAATTAAGAGGATAATTTTTAAATAAGTTTTTAACTC
>JASDQU010215505.1:3285-14974 GCA_032191745.1 Picea mariana
TGCGTCATTTGATCCCTATCATTTTTCCCTTGAAAATGACCAAATCTAGTCAAAAAATTCCCTTTTGACTTTCATCTCCAAGAATGGCCTTCAGATTTTGATTTGATAATTCATAACCAGCTTATTGAAGAAGATTTCAAACCATTCAAACCCAAAAAATACCGATCTGGGAAAACATTCGGCTATTCTGGCCGTGACAGGCTTTCACCAGCTAATTTACCCGAAAATCCTCTCCTTAGCTGGTGAAAGGCGGAGCTTTCACCAACTAACTAGTTATAATTCTGCCTTCTGTGCTGGTGAAAGCACAGATTTTTTCAAAATCAAATTTCTCAGTCATGGAGAGTCCGTTTTTCATGCTTAAATAGTCGATCGACATCTACAAATCCTAATATTTCCAATGGTGCTTTAAAATTTTCATTTGGAGCTCGGGAAGCTAGTAAAATATTCCCTATAAGATTAGGCATCATTCTTTCAAAAATGCCAATGCATTTTTTATCGCTAACATCTGGCTCCAACTGGGATGGATACCTCCTTGTGAGGTCTCCAAGAACCTAGCAGACCTTGTGCCTTTAGTATTGGGCCATGGATTCATTCATCCTTTTTCAGTCCCAACAATGTTTACAACCTGCATTTATGTCTTTGGCTATTTACAAGATCCCTTAAAATTTTGTTTCTGAAAACTCTGCCACTTGTCTTCGGAGTTGATGCCACTTGTCTTTTGCTAAATTAAAATCTTCATATTTTTCCCTCAATCTTGAACAAATTATATCAAAAGAATCTTAAGGATTTATCTTTAGTTTGTTGCTTTCAAGACTCAAAGATATCACGTGCCAGATATATCCTAGAAATGTGGAATTTGGGCAAAATTTTGAGTGATCTGGTTAAAACAGCTTTCGGTGGTTAACTGTATCTAGAATTTGGCACCTTATCCATCGAAATTACTCTGTTTCGGTGGTTAATGAGCACACACAGGCTCGACTAAAACACCGAAAACAGAAACTTACCCAAAAATCAAAATTTGATGAATCTCGATTACCTGCAAGAGTACAAAGACCTCAGGGCTTGCTAGACGAAGATCCTCTCTCTATTTACAGCGCTCCCAATTCTCAGTATGAGGCCAAAAGGAACATCCACCATGACTACCTTCCATGATTAGGAGAGACATGAGGATTTTCACCAATTGCATATTTCAACCTTCCAAAAACACAATGAGGAGACCAAGCTGCACTACCACTAGCATTTACATAAGGTATAAAAGCAGGATCAAGGACTACAGTTAACCAAAAATTCATTGCATTGTGTGGACGATCATAATGAATGTTTCTCTTTGCTACAACATTGGCTGCTTTGTCTGAATTCGAACCTATGTGACTTTCCAAGCATAATTCAACATGGGGCCTTTGTGAGGGACCTGTATCAGCACCCTGCTAAACAAAAGTCACATATTTCACCAATTTCATGAGAATTTAGTTGATCTGGGCTATTTGTTTGGTTTCGTGGTTGTTTTTGCCGCTGCCCTTGTTTTTGCAGGTTAAACTGCTCTACAGTCACAACTTGCAAATGAAATGAAGTTGAGGTTGACGTTGACGTTGTTGTTGTACAGAAGGCAATTTTAATGCAAACACATAGCCCCTCCATAGCCAATGTTTATATTTGAATTATCTGATGTCCCTTGGTCCTCTAAATATGGATTAAGAGAAGTTTCCATAGTATTTAATCCGAAGGCAACATACTTTAGGATAACTTTCTGAAATTGTGGACAGGGCATTGAACCTCCTACATCAGGACCGCCCTTGGGTGGTATAGCAGGCTGCAGCCATACTCGATCACCAACAGAGTAGCGCATATCAACTGCAAATTTCTTGCGATAAAAGATATGAATCAAACAGGGACTTCGTAATACAACTGAAACATCAGTAGACAACAGAGAACTTGGCACTATGCCTGGCCCTCCTTGAGACAACATCAATTCATTTGTTTTGACAGCTGTTGGAAATCCTGATGCTACTAAAGAAATGCCAGTTGAAACAGCACCAACCATTCTTGCAGACCGGATAGCATCACTAAGAGCATGCAATGGTCCCGCAGTCAACCGAATGCAATCAAGAAGCCGTTCAACTTCACCTCGATTGATAAAATCCTCCAAAAACTGTATGATAAGTTTGCTTTCCAAACTGGAGTTTCGACCATCCTCTGCCACTTGAACGGATTTGGAGCTTTAATTGCACACCTATATGAGGGAATTTCGGATGTTTGATCTGCTAAACAATACCCAAACTCGATGCATGAAATAATGAACAATTAACAATATTCTAATTCAAATATGACATCACAACATTCAAGACCATTCTCCATAAGATCCGTATGCAATCTCCATTCGGTTATGAAATGCTCCATTCATTCAATCTTTCATTGATGCAATCTATTCCTACCATGATAGGCCCATACAAACCGATGACATGCATCTCCATTCTGAAATAGAAAAGATCACCTACATTCACACCAGGAATAGCTCTAATTACCCTCTTGTCTCGATTGACACAGAGCCCTCTTTTCATCATGATCGATCCACCTTTGTATTCTTTCTTTGGGCATTGAATACGACGAGCAACAAGCTTTGAATGACATTGTATTTCTAGTGACTGACAGGTGTCTCCAGCCATTTTAATTACCACTGATTCTATGCCTGAAAATCTGGGATATACGCTCCATTATTTGCCAGCTCTTATACACTTCCATACGTTTCTAACTTGGATTTCATCAGAAGAATCCAGTCCCAGTTGGCTGTGATTGCATCTCTCGTCAAATAGGAGTAGTGTCGTGCGATTATTGGATAAAGGGCCTGCCCACGCCTCTAGAATTTGTTCACTTATGCTTCCTACCATCGTCCATCACCATTTCATCTGAAATATTCCCGAACTGAGATGCTATCAGTCCATAGAGAGTCCATGCTAAGGGAGAACCCCAATAATACCATCTCCACCACACAGGAATCTGCGGATGTGGAATTATGAAGCCGCAGAAAACCATCCAGATTGCAGTGAAACTCGAGGAGAGAACAAAAGAATTTGGCTGCTGTCCAATGGAAGTCGATCAATGCATAAACGATCACCGCGTACACCACCGTTTGTACAAATATGTATGGTACTTCGATCAAAACTCGAGCAAGGGCATAGGGCAGAGCGGAGTACATTCCTGCTACCTTTTCTCTATAGAAGACTATCTTTTTTCTAATCGAATATGCCTTTGGAGCTTCAATTCATTCCCTTTTGTTGCAATTTGCTTTCTCAAGTTTTCCAAGTCAATGCCACTGGAAATTTTATTTTCATATCACCTCCAAAATCTGGAAGTAATTTTCCATCTGTTTCTCATTAGATAGTTGCATGCACATTCTCTACCTTGCAATGATGACTCAACCAAACGTGGTGAAGATCTGATCCATTTTCTGCTCCCGCCAATTACTTTGATGATGATACGTCAGGTTTCTTCCACATGCCTTAAACTTTGCCATGACCATTGTATAAAAACTTTGTTTTAACCCTTTCATCAGCTTGTTCACTTGTGGAGGTTCCTGTTAGCTATTGAAAGTAAACTCTTTCATCAGCTTATCACAACTTAAAATGGAACGTTAGTCGGTGAAAACAAATTTTTATTTCTTTGATGAATAAAGATTTTCATTAAAGGTTTTATTCATTCAAAAGAACTCAAAACCTTATTGTTTAAGACTTACAATTTAAAAAAATTCTACATGACTTTCGAAAATTTTGTTATGGTTAATGAAAAATTTGAAAGTAATTGCCTGGGCTTATTTCAGGTGTTAAGATCCAGCCTTCAAACTGAAAAACTCTGCAACCTTGATCTCTGCAAAACTGTAACTTGCATGTAATTTGCCTGTAATCTGATCTTTGTACACCTTCAAACGTGCCTTTATTCACACAAGCTCACTGCTATTTCTACTGCAAATTAGAAGAAAGAAATGCTCGAGAAAGAGCTTATTTCCTAAACTACCCTACTTTAACCAACTGCTGCCTCAAAATTAGGTAAAATCATGCTTCCAATGAAGCCATCCGAGTATCTGAATAACTGGTAAAACTTTTGATCTGAAGATGAATGTAGGAAACCATGGAATACTGATATATAATTCAAAAATGCAGCATAACCAACCTTTGTTTGGCAAAAGCAATTTGACATCTATGTTGCTCGAATATTTCAGATAGTACACAAATGGATCTATAAAATTGAAAGAAAATACCTCTTGCTGTTGTTTCAGCTGAAAAGCAGAAAGTGTCTGCATATTTTCTGGATTATCATGGCTTCCACCTTCAACTGCGTGCAAATATGAATAGAGCTGCAAACTAACTTCATTGTTGATGATGAATTGTTTTTTGTCGTCTGCAGATCTGTGTTAAAGTATGGTACATGCAAACTTGTTGATTTCTGGAGGTGACTTTTCAATGTTTGCTGTGGGAGTTTCCAGATGGCTAATTTTTTCACAGTATTGTTCTTTATCAACATCAAATTCATAACTATTATGAATAGGAGGGATGCTCTTCAAGTCAACAAAATCTGATGTAGGAATCTGATCTGCTTCGTCTGCATACTTATCAAAGATAGGTGAACAAAAAACCTCTGTGTCTAGCAAAGAAAGACAAGCAATCTTCAAATCCTTCTCATCCGTCACAGGTGAAAAACTGTCATAAGAAACCTCTTTGAAAATTTGAGAACAATCCTATTTTATCATTGATTCTTCATACAAATCAAAGGCAACATGTGCAACAGAGATAAGATATGATGCATCTACAGATATATAATTCTCATTATAACCATTTGTATTATGAATATCTTCCTTAACAACATAACTTTCATCTCTGCAAATAGAAGAATCAACTGCTTCCTGCTGAACATGCTTTTCAAATTTTTCACAGCATTCTTTAAAGAGACTTTCAGCTGAAAATTCAACTTCTTCTTCCCCTACCCTATAATCCTTTTCATTTTTGTTTAAAGTAGTAGGTACATAAGAAGAACAATCCAGAGAATCTTTGATCACACAATCATCAATATTCACATCAACTCTATCTTGAAGATCTTCCTCTTGAACAACAACAATAGAAAGAATTTCATGTTCACAACTAAAAGAATAGACATTTTGAATATGTGAATGAAATTCTTCACAATAACCCTCAAGAAGAATTTCCCGAGAAAAATACCTTTCACATCGATGATGGAATACTCTATGAAACTCCTTTAAAGAAGATATGCTAGAAGGAGGTAAAGAACGATACCATTCACGAGCATCTCCTTCTAATGAGAAGACAAACATCTTCATGAGCACATCCTCATGATATATATCCAGTTGAAACATGCATTGGTGAAATATGATGAGATGATCTGAAGGATTATCTTCTTTCTTTTATGCAAATCTTGGGAGGTGATCTCCCCAAATATCTATAGAAGGAACTGGATGTGGGAAACTAGGAACTGTTGATAAGTCAAGAGGTGCAAACCTCCGAGCCAAAAGAGCTGCAAACGCTTTTGACATTTGATTATTGTGGAGTCGCCACTGAATCTATCCTTCATGGAGTCGCCAGATAGATGATTACAACCATAATAGTGTCCAGACTTTGTCTATCATCAAAGATGGATCTTGTGTCGTCTCCCAAGGAAGCTGAGTTTCGATCTCCTCTCCCCAGCAACGGCGCCAATTTGTTATCACTCCAAGAAACTCCTTAGGGTTGTAGGCTAAGAATGCTTGGTAACTTAAGAAATTATAAATAATCAAAGTGTGGATCAATGGGATAGCTGAGGATGGATAAGCAAGAAGATAACATATGCTTCGAGAAACTAGATATCAGTTACAGCAAAAATAATCAAGATATGAAGAATGACATTCAATATAACCAAGTACAAATCTGGGTCATACAAGAATGTAGGAAGATCTAATTTGTATCCATGAGTTATATCAAAAGATGACAATTCTGAACAATTGAGTTGAATAGAACTAAATTCAGAATAGTGGAAAATGTGGACAGACTGATATATAATGACCAAAGAAAACTGTCATTCATATGGCAAGATAGTGTCAAAGTACATGGCCAAAAATGTATCCAGAATTGAACCCCCTAGTACTCCAAATGTCTTTGGCTTTATAGCCTTACAAGATGAAATCTAGATCCTTGAAAGATGGATCAGATTTACTAAAAATAGTCAAATCAAAACAAATACAACAAGTGTAGGATGAGATCTTATAAAAATGGATCTAGAATGGAAAATCAAAACAAAATAGGAAAGGTCCTATTTAATGATCTCTAAAAATAGTAGATTGCTGATGAAGTGTAGTTTTAGCCTCCCAAGGCTATTTGATTTGGTCCTCCAAAGATAAAATTCAAATTGGGTGTTGTGTCATTTGATCCCTATCATTTTTCCCTTGAAAATGACCAAATCTAGTCAAAAAATTCCCTTTTGACTTTCATCTCCAAGAATGGCCTTTAGATTTTGATTTGATAATTCATAACCAGCTTATTGAAGAAGATTTCAAACCATTCAAACCCAAAAAATCCCGATCTGGGCAAAAATTCAGCTATTCTGGCCGTGACAGGCTTTCACCAACTAATTTACCTGAAAATCCTCTCCTTAGCTGGTGAAAGGTGGAGCTTTCACCAGCTAACTAGTTATAATTCTTCCTTCTGCGCTGGTGAAAGCACAGATTTTTTCAAAATCAAATTTCTCAGTCATGGAGAGTCTGTTTTGCATGCTTAAATAGTCGATCGACATCTACAAATCCTAAGATTTCCAATGGTGCTTTCAAATATGAATTTGGAGCCTGGGAAGCTAGTCAAATATTACCTACAAGATTAGGCATCATTCTTTAAAAAATGCCAGTGCATTTTTTTATCGCTAATAGAAGTGACCTTGCATTTGCACTACTATGCACTTGACTTTGTAATAGGTGTTTTATAAAGTTTTAATAAAGTGACCTTTTGTAAAGTGTCCTTTCTAATATTTTATTAAAGTGACTTTATGTCATAAAGTGGAATTTTACTTTAATAAATCTAAATGATTTATTTTGGAGGGAATGAATCATGCCCCTTGATCGTGTAAAGGAAAGATTAGATCTTGGCCATTGTATTTAGGGATGAGGAAGGTGAAAATTCATTTTCAATTTATAAGAGAAAGCCTAGGGTAGTGTGCAAGGAAAGCATTGAGATATTTGAGAGAGAGCTTGGAAGAATTGTGGGAAGCAGATTTGGCACGATTTTCAAGAGAAATTGGGCACAAATCCCAAGGAGAAAAAAATTCTTAGAAGTTGTTGAAATATATTGTTGTGAGGGAGGTCGTACTGTACAGAATTGTACAGTCCATAGACTATAGAAGTGGGCATGGTTTTTGAGGCAAGTAGGCATGGAAATCGAGGCAACTTCAGGGTATTTGTTATTGAAGGACGGGCATACAGAGAAGACCGTACATCAGTAGATTGGAACAGAATTTGGAGTGTTGATTTGGAGGAGGTTGTACAGTAGTATGGATTTCTGGGCACAGTTTTCTAGGAAAAAATTTGTGGGACAATTTGGGTGTTTGTAAGTGTTCTCTTGTTGCCAGGTATATATGTTGTAACTTTTGGACTTCCTAAAGCTCTAATAAATCTCTCTCTTGGTGGGTTGCACCAAACCAACTTTTTCCCTGGTTGGTTTCCAAAATCTAGGTGTGCACATGTGTTTTGTGACTATTTTTCATTATTATTTTCCCACTGCAATACTTGCTTAGTAATGTGTGTTTATGATTATGATATAATTGTATGTGGGTTTTACATTCAGAGTTCATTTAAGATAGAAATATGTGTTTACTAAGTGTTTGACAAAAGTCTTATGGAGTTAGTGTTCTTTTGTTACTGATTTTCTACATGGTATCAGAGCAAGTTCTCTGAGTTACAGTGAGCAGTGTTATTTTGGAAAGGATTTGAAGGGGGGAACTCGGTTTCTTGTTTTCCATTGAACAGTTGACAGGGAGATGGTTTCTTGAATCAGGTATGAGGACCGTTTGGATGGGATTTCAAACTATTTGCAATGGAAAGTCAGAATGTCATCTGTTCTTAGGGAGAACAAAATTTGGATCTTTGTCAGCACCATAGTTGTTGCTCCCACATTAGACCCTATTGATTTGGATGTTCATGAGGGAAAGGAGGCCAAAGCACAGAGGCTTATTCTAGATGGCGTGAATTAAAATTGGAAAATGGCCTTAAAGGAAAAACTACATGATATTAATATGGGTAAGGGTGAGAGTGTTGCATCTTATCTTACCCAGGTAGCTCAAGTGGAAGATGATTTGGATGCAGTTGGGGAGGTCATTTCAGATTCAGAGTTGGTGAGGATAGACTTAAAAGGCTTCACCAAGGAATGGGAATTCTTTGTGATGTATGTGGTGGATCGATAAAATATTCTAGACTGGAGCACGTTGTGGGAGGAGATCCAAGAAGAATATTAGAGTAGTGGAAAAAAGGGAGATGGAGTTGATGGAGAGAATGTGGCTCTTGCGACAAAGAGAAAAATTAAGAAGAAGGGGAGTTCCGGGAAATACTTGAGCAAAGTCAGATGCTTCGTCTACAACTAGTATGGCCACCTTACATCTCAGTATCCAGAGAGGAAGGAGGAGGAGGAGGAAGGGCTAGTTGTAGTGGAGACAACAATAGTAGAGGAATTTGCATACAAGTTTGATACAGAATTCTCATTATTCTCTCTCATTTCAAGTGTCGAGAGTATTGGATTTGTGAGTGATAGTATATGGATAATTGACAATGGATCCTCATGTCATATGACACAAATATGGCGTATATTCCTTAGTCTCATGGAGACGGGTCCAGACTAGCTAGTTGAAAGTGAAGGGGGAATGGCACGAGCAGTTTGTGGAGTTGAATGGGTTAGATTCCAACTCAAGTTTGCAAAACTCCTAGAGGTTGATGGAGTTATGTTTGTACCAGAGCTGAGGGTTAACCTTCTCTCAGGGTCAACCTTGGGAGATGATGGATATGCGACATTGTTTAAGGGTGGAAATTTATTTATCTACAGAGAGGGAGCAAATCCAATCAAGCCACAGTTGATTGGTGATCGGGTTGGTAGGTTGTACGTTGTGCAAGGACAACCTACAATTGGAGATGAGTTAGATGAGGAGAAGGAGGCTCTTGAGACTACGGTGGTTCCAAGGATTCAATCTCGATATATGAGGGAAGAGAGGGAGTCTCTTCTGAGCACTGGCAGGAGGATCATCTAGTGTCAGTGGACAGAAGCTCAAGGTGGACTGGATTCTCCAAGGACCTTGGGGTTTAGATTGGTTTCCAACATGAGGTATTCAGGTTCGCATTTTGTGCAGATCTTGAGGTTGGCTCCAGGTTCATAGGGAGCTCTTGTTACGAACATTGTGATGAATTTGAGGACAAGACCAGTTGATGGTTATGGCAGTGATTACATCCCTCACTAAGATCGAGTGTTAGCTTTTATATCTCGTGAGGTACTCTGCATGTTTTGTCATGTATGCAGAAGTGACCTTGCATTTTCACTACTAGGCACTTGACTTTGTAATAGGCATTTTATAAAGTTGTAATAAAGTGACTCTCTTATTAAAGTGACTTTTTTTGAAAGTGTCCTTTTTAATATTTTATTAAAGTGACTTTATTTCATACAGTAGAATTTTACTTTAATAAATGTAAATGATTTATTTTGGAGGGAATGAATCGTGTCCCTTGATCTTGTAAAGAAAAGATTAGATCTTGGCCATTGGATTTAGGGATGGGGAAGGTGAAAAGTCATTTTCAAGTTATAAGAGAAATCCTAGGGTAGTGTGCAAGACAGGAATTGAGATATTTGAGAGAGAGATTGGAAGAATTGTGGGAAACAGATTTGGAACGATTTTCAAGAGAAATTGGGAACAAATCCTAAGGAGAAAATTATGTTTAGAAGTTGCTCAAATATATTACTATGAGGGAGGTCATATTGTGTGGACCCAGACAATTTGTACAACAAAAAAGTGTGCATGTTTTTCGAGGCAAGTGAGGCAAAAATATTGAGGCAACTTGAGTGTATTTTATGTTGAAGGACAGTTGTACAGAGCATACCGTACAACATCATGTTGGCATAGAATTCGAGGTGTTGATTTGGAGGAGGTTGTACAGTAGTACATATTTTTGGGCATGATTTTCTAGGAAGATTTATGTGGGACAGTTTGGGTGTATGTAAGTGTTCTCTTGTTTCCATGTATGTCTGTTGTAACTTTTGGACTTCCTGAAGCTCTAATAAATCTCTCTCTTGGCGGGTTTCCCCAAACTAGAGTTTCCCCTCACTAGTTGCCAAAATATGGGTGTGCACATGTGTTTTGTGACTGTTGTTCATTGTTATTTTTCCACTGTAATACTTTCTTAGTAATGTTTGTTTACGCTTATGATATAGTTGTATGTGGTTTTTATATTCAGAGTTCATTTAAGACAGAAATATGTGTTTACTAAGTGTTTGACAAAATTCCTATGGAGTTAGTGTGCTTTTGTTACTGATTTTCTATAGCTTGCACCTTGTGTATAACCAAGAAATAAAGTGGTTTGGTCTAGCATATGGGTATTGGGGTTTTAAATTAGAGGTTGAACTCGAGTACCAACCATTGGTTGGGTCAAATAATGCACAAAGACTTGAAGGGTATGGATGACCATGGCATGGGGTGATGACATGGAGCTACAAGGTGATGGGATAGGACTTAGAATATCCCTTCTACGTAATGGAGATTTATGAGAGAAAGGAGTGTCCAACCTTCCCAATTGGTCAAAAGAGATGGTACCTTAGGATATTTTGACCAATAGTGAGCAAGGATAAGTAGTGAATTAAGTAAACTCAATTGGAGATATACTAAGGGTTAGAAATTGTACTAGGAATATTATCAAATTTATCAACAACAATAGCAATAGAAATAAAGAATTCAGGCTTCCTAGATGGAATTGAGCTTAGAAACCTTTGCCTCCTTCACTATATGAGGATTGGGTCTAATAATGGAGATGTTAAATACCCTCTCAATTTTGACCTTATAATGATGGTTCTCTAATCCAACCTTTTCAAGAATTATCCTCGCCAATGGAGTAGATTGAGTGGAGTCTCCTTCTCAAAGCACTTTGTTGGCTTACAGGAGATAATCCTTGTCATGGATGGCCAAGATATTGTTGGACAATTGGTTTAGGTTGATGGACAATTGGTTTGGATTGTTGGTTGTCATTGATGTCAACCCTTGGAGAGTTATATTGTGATATTGTAGATTGATGTCAACCCTTAGTGATTGATGTCAACCCTTGGAGTAGTCCGGTAGCGAATTATGTTAGCACAAAGGTATGGGTAAGGCATGAAAATCATTGAATATCCAGGTAAGACTATTCTACATGGATAGTACATGTCATTCCATTTATGGTGATATATGGAACGTCACACAACTCTTCACGGTTAGATATTTATGGTCTTGTGAAGTTGGAGAACCCTCGTGAGTTGTCTAGAAGGTCAAAGAAGTCAAATTATTCTAAAATCTCCTAGAAGAAGCTGACTAGTCAAGTGGGTGAAACCATGAGTTAATCATGGATTAAGTTGTTGCAATAAGAAAATAATTAAAAATAAATTAGTTGCAACTAGAAGTGGAGAGTTTACTATTTATGGATAAAGTGGTTGTAAGTGGA
>JASDQU010215506.1:0-18304 GCA_032191745.1 Picea mariana
ATCATATGGAACATCTCTAGGAGTTCATCGACCATGGTCCATATCTTTGTGCATGCCTACTTGGCGTTGTCTATTGTTTCTTGCACATCAAGGTAAGTTTTCTTCTACCTTCCTAGTAACATTTGGGTTTTGTCCCTCTCCCTCCTATAAATCTAAGCAATGTTGTAGGGGTTGTATTGTATACATTTTACTAGTGATTTATTCTTTCAAATGATTTCTCCATATCTTCATACTAGCCTTTGATTTCCATAAGCTAATCAACTAACCTTGCGATTTCCTTGTTGTTGATTTGGACATCCTTTAACTCCATGAAGAAATTAACCTTTCTATCCTTTAGCTTCTCATTGAATTCAACAACCTCTTCCTTAAATAGTTCAAGGAACTTATTTTCCTCCTTGCTTCCTTCCCGCCGAAGCCTTTTTATTTCTTCTTCCAAAAGGCATATCCTAGGACGTTGTTGTTCAAATAATTGATATTTTTCTTGTCCTTTTTTCTCAATTTTGATATATTGTGGAGATATTCTTGTCTAGTGATCTCAATTTCATCTTTGTATAATCGATCCTTCTCATTTCCTCTGACCTGGAACTCATGTTCCAATTCATGTTTTTGTTGTTGTAGTTACTGCTCTAGACCTACTGTTTTTTTCTTATACTCTTCTAACCTGCAATTGATATCGTTAACTTTTCAGGAAATCAAAGACACTTTCACACTAATCCTAGAAGAAGAGAAGAAGAATTTAATCAAGAATGCAACTAACACAAGCAATCACACAGTACATCGAGATTTTACCCTAGAAACCCTTAACCAGGAAAACTAACATTCCTTTGAGTGTTCTTCTCTCTTGTTGTCTTATTCAATCAGAATAAAAGGTTACATGTCAAACCCTGGTCCACACCTAAGACACAATTGTCATCATACCCTTTTTCCTGCACAAGAACAACCCTATAGACAATTCAGCTTACATATGCATGGCCAACAACCTACAATTACACATGCATTAACTTGCATACGTGAATTCTATGATTACCTCACAACAACCTTTACGACCTTACAAAACACCTATTTATAGGCTTTATAATAGGAAAAACCTAAAATATTGGCACCCAAAAATAGTTACAGATCCATGCATATCATTGGCTTCAAATCCCGCAAATATCGGGATTCTATTACAGTCGACTCCAAGTCAGGTTTACCAATTGACTACCAACATTCCTTTGATCTTTTTGCTCTCTTCTTGTCTTATTCAATAAGAATAAAAGGTTACATGTCTAACATAGTTCCACATCTAAGACACAATTGACATTATACCCTCTTGCGTGCACAAGAACAACCCTGTATCCAATTTGACTTACATATGCATAACCAACAACCTAAAATTACACATGCATTAACCTACATAAGTTTATTCTATGATTACTTCACAACAACCTTTATGGCCTTACAACATGCCTCTTTATAGGATTTACAACATGCCTGGGTTTAGAGGAGAGGTTAGTATTGATACTTGATTGGTTTACCCTAGGGTAGAAGCTCCACCTTTATCCTCTTCTTATTTTTTCTTCTTTAACTCTGTAGCTCTGTGAGCTTTCTCTGMAATTCTCTCATGTTCCTCTACAACCTTGCGAGAAGCTTCTTAACATGAATTTATTTGTTTCTTCACAACTTCATGGGTGGCCTCATATACCAAACATTTAYGRGCTCTAACATCATCTGTGKCTTTGYGGTATTTGGTATTCTCCGTGACTTTGCAAGTAGCTTCAACATCTTTGGGTGATTTTCCTTTTTGATTGTTTTTTCTTTCCCTTTCTTCGCAACAAAGAATTTTTTCAGTGATTCCCCTATTTCTCCTTCTGAGCTATTTTATCTGCATCCATATTTTCCTAAGTGTCAATTATCAATTTATGTAGTTGGTCTTGGAATCGTATTTTCCTMTCTTCCTGTTCTACYARAAAAGATTCGRTYGGGTGCATCTTYGCCACGYGAGCCAATAATTMTTCRTAGGATTTTGCCTCGCRAAAAATTTATTCCTCTTCTYGTTTTTCATGTTGAAAGGGGGGAACCATTTTCAGTTTTTTGTAATATTTAGACACGACATCCTTGGGTTCATGTCCTTTCATTTTCCCTGTGCATAATATCAACTCTTTAAGATCTGTGATTTCCTTCTTTGCATGCGAGATATTTTTTAAAGTGAATTTCCCTAGTTTGATCAAGAAGTTGAGACAACTTCTCTTGTTCCTTGTCTACAAAGTAACCATTGTAACTACTACAACCATTTGGTATGCTACCTCAAGGGCCAAAATATTATCAGAGAGATATCAAGGAAATAAATGTGGGGGATAATTACCATTGTATACATGAATGTAGATATAACTCTTCTCCAGGTACCAATATGCAATTTCCTATAGGGTTTCTAATGCTTCTGATGATATTCTCTGTAGAGTATGGAAAAAAATAATTGATAAAATGGTGCTATAAACTCTACTACATATGGGGTCAAAATTTGAAAAAAGATTCTGACAATAAGGATAAATTCAATCATGTCATCGCAAATTATGACATAATATTAAAATTTTAATCTTTTTTTTCCCTAGGCACCCCGATGAATGTCAGACTTCTGATGCACATCTATGTTGGCGCGGAATTGATCAGAAAATGGTCCTTCTCAAGTTACCAAAAAAATGTACCGAGGTAGTCTAGAGTGCTAACATTTTCATATTCCTTGAAGGGAAGAAGTCTCACCTGAAGCGCAACCAAGGCAAGGAAAATAGGGAAGGGTAAGAAGAATGCTTAGACAAATCCATATAGTCTTATGATGTATGTAGTATTGCACAAGACAAATTAAACTCAGAAGTGTCTGCACATTCCTAACTCAGATTAAATAAAACAGAGTTTCATTGAAACCATAAAGAAACTATATCCCATTACTCAGATATGAAATAAAGAAAATATGAAACAATATTCAAGATAATCTGAAGCTTAACATACAAATTAATTTCAAAATTTGGGTCTTCCTTTGTATTAACTTCATAAGGTTCTTCTCAATTACATAATACTCTACTCAGATATAGACACAACTCGATCATGCTAGAAATTAACAACAAACTCTATCACTGAGAGACAAGGTTAAACAAAAACCCTTGCTCTTTTACCAGTACAACAAGACATGATCCTTTTATAGAATTGGTCTGGTTCCGAAACCCAGACTCTAGAATCATAGCTAACATCTACCCAAAATGGACAATAACACATAAATCAATCATTTGGACTGCATATCCATCCGAACAATCTAAAAAATTGACAATCCATAATCATAATCAACAACAACCGAAAATCAACCTTTTACAATCGTATTTATCCCATATATATAAGCCAACTGGGATTTTTGGGTTTGATACTTTGCATTCTTTCTTGTTCTTGTTCTGGTGAAACTTATTTCTTCATGATGGTGTTGTGTTGTCCTTCCTTACAACAATTTTTGGTTTCTTTCTTTGTCCTGTTTTCCAACTTCTCTGTGACTTGTGCAACTTTCGATAAAAAGGGAAGGGCCCTACAAGCTCCAACCACAATCCTTGAATCATCCTCGAGTCAAGTCCTTGGTTCTTCTGTGGTCTCTGGACTCGCCTATTTCTTTCCTTTGTCTTCTATCTCTGGAAAGGCCACAGTGGTATCTGGACTCGCCTATTTCTTTCCTTTGTCTGACTGCTCTAGAGTGTCGAATATCTGCAATTATAAATGGTCCCAACCAATGCATGTGAAACTTGACTGGATATTTTTGGTATCAAATGTCATAAAGTAGGACCTTATCTCCTTGTGCAAATTTTTTGGCCTTAATGTTCATGTCAGGCCAATCCTTTCGCCTGGATTTCTCCACTGATTGATGAAAGTCTACCAAGAACTTGGTATCGTCAAAATCTTGCAACTCTATAACCGTCTGTGTAACTGATTCATCCTATGACATATGTGTAACCTGTGCGATGTAGAGACTAGGGGTAATGAATTCTGCAGGTACCACAACCTCTTTCCCATAGACTAGTTGAAATGAAGTATACTTGTGGAGCTTCTTCATGGTTGTCCTGTAAGCCCATAAAATTGTTGGGACTCTATCATCCCAATCTTCCTTGTTTGTGCAACAAACCTTTGTCAAACCACTTTCTAAAATCTTGTTAAACACCTCCACTGTGTCATTGGATTATGGATGGTAGGCACTACTTTTATGATGTTGTATTAAGAACTCTGTTGTAAGCTTTGCTATTGTACTACTGATAAAATTACCACCCTGATCACTCATCAGACTCTGAGGACATCCAAACCGAGTGATAATGTTTTCAAAGATAAACCTAATAGCAGTATCAGTCAAACAATCCTGAATAGTTTCTTCCTATGCCCATCACGTCAGGTAATTGATTGTGGTGATAATATACCTAGCCTTTGAGTGCTTAACTGTGGGGTTCATCGGTCCAATAAAATCAACCTCCCACTTCTCGAATGATTTTCAGAGCTCGAACTAGCTAAAGAGGCAATTTGTCTCATTTTGATGGCTTACCTACTCTCTGGCAGACATCACAAGATATAGCGTACTCCGCATATTTGAAGAGCGTGGCCCACCATAGTCCATATTGGAGGACTTTCTGCACAGTGGCCTTTCCTCTGACATGGCCTCCCACAAATCCACTGTGGCACTCCCAAAGGATATCATGTCTTTCATGGACCAAAACACATCTCCCAAGTATACTTTCTAGGCCCAAATTATACAATTTCTTCGTGATCAATTGATAGCCTATCGCTCGAACCACCATATAGCATTTCTGAGTTGTGGAGTATGTTTCTGGGCAAGCCCCTGTATTAAGGAAGACTGCTATGTCTTCCATGTATTCTGGTAGTGGCTCGACTCAAGTCTGCATTTGGGAGATGATCATCGATTTTTCCGCTACTCTCCCCTGACTGCATTATGGAAATATTATTAGGACCCACGTTGCATCTTCTAGGTTTAATGATCACCTCAAATGAAAATTCCTGAAACAATAAAAACCATTGACAAATTCTTCCTTCCAAGACATGTTTGTTAACTAGATATTTTAACGTCGAATGATCAGTAAAAAATTTAAAATGAGAGCCTAACAAATAATGTCTAAACTTTTGTAGAGCATAAATCATAGCCAAACCCTCCCTTTCTATGGTTGTATAGTTGCGTTCAACTTGCGATAGCTTCCTGCTAAAAAGATAGATGGGATGATCCATATTTCCATCTCTTGGTTGTGCCAATATGGCTCCCAGGGAAATACATGATGCATCCACATGTACATGAAATTCATTTTCCCAATTTGGAAATATCAAAATAGGTGATGTGTTGAGATTTTCCTTCAGGATGTCAAATGCTAGATCACACTCTAGTGTCCACTGGAACAATTCAAAATTCTTGAGTAGATTTTCCAGGGGTGCTGTGATAGTTTCATACCTTATTATGAACTTGCGGTAGTACCTTGTGTACCCTATTGTTGAGCATAACTACTTAGCGCTCATAGGAGGTGGAATATTCAAAATTACCACAAATTTGGCTGAGTCTACCAACACTTCTCCTCGACATACTATGTGGACTAACATATTTCCATGTGGCACATAAAAGATACACTTCCTGAGGTTTAAATATATTCGTAGCTCCCTACATCGATCAAACATCAGCCAAAGTAGTGCTATGTGCTATTTCAATAGACTGTACACCGTCCAATTATCCATATAAACTTCAATAAATTTGTGAATGAATTATTGGAAGGATACTATCACAATCCGAGAAAAAACTACATGTGTGTTCTTTAGACCGAAGGGCATCACATTATATGAAAATGACCCCCATTATGTTATGAATGTGGTCTTATTTTTGTCTTCTTCGGTAATTCTCACTTGGTGTTACCCAAAAAATCCATCCATAAATGAGTAAGACTCTTTCCCCGCAACCTGTTCTAGCATCTCGTCAATAAAAGGTGTGGGAAAAGGGTCATGCACAGAGGTAGAATTAAGGCTTCTATAATCTACACATACCCTAATGTCTCTGTACCTTTCTTTCTATAGATAACTATGGGGCTAACCTACTCTACTTCTTCAACTGGAAAGATCAGTCCGACCTCATCTTGTCTATTTCCCTCTTAACCTTCTCTTTCACCTTGGGATTAAGACGATATGGTCTATTCCTTATAGGTTTTGATCCTGGTTTTAGTTCAATATTCATCTCTCCCATATCTCTTTTTATCCCTCTATGAAGTTCTATGCTAAGAAAAGAAGTCCGATCTAAAGAAAAGAGGTAAGATCTGAACACTTTGTGCTCTGATAAAGGTAAGAATAATGAAATTTTTTAGATCTGGAAGCTTTGTGCTCTGTTGAAGATAAGGTTAGTGGAAATTTTTGTTTCTAAAGTATGGATATAGGTATGTTTGAAAAGATTTGTCCTAGCTTGAAAACTAGGGCATTGATAGAAGAAAGAAGATTTGGTATGAGTAGATCTGATAAGAATAGTGAAAGATATGTTAAACCTATGCATAGAGAGAATGTTTGGACTAACAAATGGATGCAGGACCCTAGAAATAATTTGTTGCAGGTTAGCTACCATGATCCTAGTGCGCAGTACAGAAGAGGTTGGGTATCATTTAAAATAAAGAGAGGATTAACTGATTGTTATAGTTGCAGAAGACCGGGACATCTGGCTAAGGAATGCTCTGGTAGAAGACCTAGTTGCCTTTGTTTCAAAGCTATGGACCATGATGTATTGGATTTCCCTAGAATGATTGCTAAGGTTGAAAGGATGAATATGAGACAAGAAGACCATGAGAAAGGTCAAGAAACTGAGATTATGGTAGAACCCCATGAGATTATGACAGAACCCTAGAAAGAATAAAAAAAAGTATTGCTACAGATGAAAGAAACCCTGAATGACCACTGACATATCAAATTATCAGAGATCTTCAAAGAAAAAGAGTGCATTGAAACAAGAATAGGAGACTTCGACATTGACTGTGTTCTGGATGAGGAAACACAGGTGAATATCATGACAGAAAGAACTTGCAAACTTTTAGGAGAGCCTTCTATGACTCCTTCATTGGGAGGAATAGGATTACTCAGAGGAAAGTTGATAACCCTATGTGGAAGACTTACCCAAATATTTATGAGTGCTCATGGAACTTCGACAGCGGAAGAATTTGAAGTTGTTAAATTTATTGAGAACAACGCTCCATTTGATATGTTATTAGGAAAACCTTGGATTGAAGGAGATCAGGATAGAAGGAAAGAAAAATAAGTCTTAGAACAAAAGAAGAAAGAGTTGAAAGATTTCATGACTAGGAAGATCGCACACTTAGTTGAAGAACAGGAGAACCGAGCAAAGCTATTTAAAACTAGAGACTTGGATGTCAAAGTAGGAAGAACATTAGAAGACCCACAGAAGACTGAAGTACCTATTCCAGATACAGATGAAATATTACCCCTAATTTCTAGGAAAGAATCTCAACAACGTGAAGTTACTCTGCCAAAAGAAGATAAGAATCATAATGGAAAAAGGAATTCTGAGACGAAGCTCACTGGAAAAAGGGATAGAAAACTAAGTAATAAGAGATCTAAGATTGAAAAGTTACAGCAGGTTCCAGAGGGAACTTCGCAGAAGGAAAATTTACAAAATTGGAACTACGTCGGGATATCAGAACTGCGTCACATGGAACTTCGCCATGGCGAAGCAATATAGCCGTTGGGAACAGTATAACCGCTAGACCAATGACCCAAAAGGGTAGAAAGGAATTTATGGTCAGAAAGTTCACCACCAAACCATTGGGACCATGCCATAATGGACAGAACTGAGCTAATGAAGGCTTCTCACCCATTGCAAGAGATTTGTTTCCAAGTTATCTATTTATCTCATTGTGCCACACAAAGAGAACACTTTTTCAAACCGTGACTATCTGATCCCGCAGAATAGTTGATTTTTCATAGTGAATCATCGTGCTTTTTCCATCCATCTCGTTGCATTGAGAAGTTACTCTTCGAACCCAAGATATTCAACCATGAGCATGTATGTCCGAAGAACTTAGCACACTCGAAGAGTCTGTGAAAGAATTACTCATCGGCCTCATGACTGAGAGAGTCATGTATGAAAGATTCATGTCTGTGGGTGTACAAGTGTCATCGACGAGAGGAGTGCAAGCCTCTCTGTCAAATGCTCATGGAGCCAGACCATCCCGACCATCAACAGAAAAGAGAACCAAAAAGAGAGATCACCTAGCAAATGTGAAGCTGATCCCTACCATATTGCCCAACTACATCCTGCCTCTGGCCGGCGCGGTGAGTCGAGATAGTGTGCCAAGATATTTCGAGTACACCATGGTTATTGCGTATCTCTCGAAGGGGGTACGTGCAGTTCGAGCACAACGGGACAAGATGGCAGCGTTGAAGTTCAGTGACTTGAACCTCAGAGATCGCAAGAACTATAGTATGCTTGCCCCGCATAAATACCTGACCAGGACAAAGAGGAAGAACTCAAAGATAATACCCCAACCGTGGACGATGAACCTCATGCAGTCCACCTTGTTAAACGTAATGAAAATCCCACACTTTGGAAGGAATCAGGAAGTCAATGTATGTGTCAAGCTATTACTTTCATGTTACCATGGCAGCTACTTATGGATAGACTGTCGTATCACAGTCGATCTGATGTTGATCCATAGAATCACAGGATTAAGTATGCAAGGACCTAGCCCATAGGAGTTCTATCCAGGAAAAGCCACAAATTGCACACTAGCATAGAAGATCAAGGATACATACATAGATGTTGAAAAGGGGACGCAAGGCTACAAGGTAGCCTCCATCCAGAATGGAGTAGTGCACCTAGCCTGCCAGTTAATAGCTGAAAAGTTGGTCAGGAAGAACTGACCCACACAGGTCACAGGCTTTGTTGTTGACCTTGTAGGGAAGTGCGTGGAAAGCCTACAAATGAATTGGGTGAAGTACCTAGTTAATCAGTTGGAACTGGACTGTCGCGAAGCACATGATAAGGGCTACGAGTTTCACTTTAGTTGGCTTCTGATCCTCATCACCTTTTTTTCCTGGGAGATGCTGTAAGGTGCGACCTTTCTGGATATTGAACCATTCGAGCCGCTTGCTACGAAGTTCACCACACTCTGTTACTTAAGTGATACGAACAAATAGTGGTAGTCGAATGTTGTTTTTCACACATATTACCTTTAGCTGAAGAGAGCCATCGAAGTTGAACCTCGCATGACTCCAAACATCCTACAGAGGTTCCAACCCCCGACGAAGTTCTGCATAGATCGACACTTCATCTACCTTACAACGTGAGCCGATGAACATAAGGAACATATTCAGTCATATTACAAACTCACGGAAGAGGACCTTGAGGAGATCACTAAGGACTGGTCGACAAACCTCCTTATTCCAATAGACCCTACATAGATGTCTAACTCTGACAGCCCAGATACCATGCACAAAGAACATGATACACCCAGACCCAACAAAACGAATATGGCCGAAGAGGTCCAAGAATTAAGCAGCACATTAGGAAAGACTGCTTATGTATCACTTGACCGAGGGGGTGATGATGAAGAGATAAATGGAAAAGGAGTTGAACAAAAGCAAGGTGAAGTAACACCACCTAGAGATTAGACTAATCCCCTGAATAAGAGGAATGTTTCTCCCCCGATACCTTCTTCCTGAAACAAATCGAGAGCCACAGTGACCAAGATGAAGACTGGGCTCACTACCGATGATTTTGACTTCACCATAGCATCCCTAAACAATGCTTCGTTGGAAATTGTGGAGAAAAAAGAAGCTAAGAAGGAGGAAATGTACGACATAATTAAGGTCAAATTCTGAGGGGTACAATAGGCCCTTCAGTCCAGCCATGCAGTTTCCACTGCGCCCCTGCCATTAGGTGAACCAGAGTTGGGAGATGAACCAACCCAACTCTGTCGACTAGATGATGCGGTCGAAGCACGCCTTCGTCGTGCACAAGAAGAAATAGAACAAGCCACCCAAGCCTTGAAGCAAGTGCAAGGCGTAATTGTAGAACAAAGCAGAGTTGCAGAACAGGAGAAGGTTTCTCTCCAGGAAAAGTTTGAATAAGAGAAAGAACATATGCAACAAGAAAAAGACTAGTTGCTCGTAGAGAAATTCGAAGTGAAAGAAGAAATCAACAGAGTACTCCACTTTGTGACAGGATTAGAACCATAGGCAAAATATCGAGTCATGCATCAAGTAGAGCAGCTCACAGAAGCTATCCAGTAGCTATAACAATGAATATAAGACTTAGAGCTCTGCATCGTACTAGACACCCCGCCGGATGTAAGGGATCAAAAAGAAGCAACTGCTCGAAGTGCAGTTGAAAGAATAAAGGTCCTTTCCCTGGAATGCAAGCACATGAGTGATCAAAGTGCCCAGATGTATGAGTGACTCACCAAAAATCTAGAATTGAGGGCACTGGAGTCACAACTCCAGGAATCAAAGCAACAAGTAGAGACTATACAGGTGCAGTTGAAGCCCCTGTCAACTATGGAAAGAATGAAGTGATCCTAAGAGCAGCGCACTTCCTAGCAATAGGTCCACACTATTCAGAGCAGAGTTATGGAAGTAACTCAGAGGCTCCAACCTGTACAGGATGAGGCTTACCAACTGTTGACAGAGATCGAAGGCAGAGGAGTGGAACTAGAGCAATTCATCATTGCAGTTGAACAACACCTAGAGGGACCTGTCAACGAAGCAGTCATACAACAGTTCACTGAACAGGAGGCTGTAGCACAAAAACAAGTCGAAGCATCTTGATCCAAGCTCGAGGATTTTGAAGTAGAACTAATCATATTATAGTGACTCGGGACGAGTCACAGGTGAGTGTTGGGGGCCTGTTGGCCCTTGACCAAGTTTTGAGGATTCATGGTCATGTTTGACCTAATTTTGGGACTTTGATAGGCTGTTGAAGGCAGAGCACAAGACGAAGCAAAGATCGCGGGATCTTGGCCCCTTTTAGGGATTTTTGGGTTTTGGGCTTATGTAACGGGTATGGGAATGTTGGCCCATGGGTTTACCCATGTTTAGGCCCAATTTTGTAATATATATAGAAGACTAGGAAATGTAATGAGGAGTCAGTTGTAGGTGGTGCTAAGTGCTAGAGTTCGATCTATGTGATTGAAAGTGTTAAGTACTAGAGTTGGATATATGTGATCAAGAGTTGTAAGTGGTTTGTGCATACTGTGTGAGGCTTGCAAGGCTAGTGCAAGTAACTGTAAGAGACTGTGTGAATTCTTGGTGTTGTACTCTAGCTAGAAGAAGGAGGATCTGGCGGAGTGCATGCAGATCTCCTGTCTTCTGTGGAGCGGAACTTGGATGCTATGCACCTGTAAGAAGCTTGACCAAAGATAATAAATAATAGAAGAGTTGGTGGACGTAGCCCTAGGGTGGGGGTGAACCACGTACATGATGTGTTGCTATGATTTGTGAGATGTATTGATGTGTTTATGTGTTTGCTTGCTTAGTGCTTTAATATAGATGAATGATAGATAGATTTGTTGATGTTGAGTGCTTGATAATATGTATGGATGTTAAATCTGACTTATGTACACATGCTTAGTGCTTAAATACCTTAGATCTGAATGAATATTGCGTTGTTCTGTAATTAGGGTTTTACTTGCAATGTGAATAAAGGGTTAAGACTAATGAATATTAATTGTTGAGTGCTTTGTTAAGTGTTAGAATCACAGATCTGTGTCCTAGCTAAGGTTGCATACATCTAAGCCATGCAACTACCCCAACCTCTACCTTGTGTGAGACTTCATCTACTTCGCAGGTGTTGTGGAAAGGGCTAGTAGTTAGGGTTTTGTTGGTGTGATGTTCTAGCATTGAACCCTGGGTCTGCCCCTGTGCCAACATGAATTTTGGCACTTCATCTCCTAGGGCTAGGTTTCTGGATGTCTAGGGTTTTGGCATTCATGTTTATTGTAAAATTCCTTCATATCCTCATTGTATTCATCTTCTTGCAAATGAACGTAGTCGTCACATCTCTTCTTAGAGATAACCTGCCATCATTCTAGAAAGCTTGTTTCCATTTTGCATTTTACAGTTTTCAACATATTTCTTATTTAATAGAAGCCAAGTTTTACTGTATCTCTTTTATTGTTCATTGTGTCCCTGTGTTAATATTATAAATTTGTGGTTTCATTTCATTTCATTCATAAATCTGGATCAAGGGGAGTGGGAAGTCTTGAGTGACTATGAGAAGTGAAGGGGGATCCCGTCCCTTGGGTTTTGCAGGTTGTGGGGAAGAAAGATGGTGGAATGAAATTAGCTGTGGGAAATTGAATACTAAGAGGGGGAAATTATCCAACCTTAGGGACCACCATCTCTAGTGGATTCATAACTCCATCTTGGGGGTGACTTTTTGTTGAGAAATGGAATATCAAGTATACGTTTGGGAGGAACATTTGTGCTCTGCAACACGTTGCATATTTTCATAAGATAAGTGTACTTATTTGTTGTGTTTATTTATGTTAAATGATGATATAGTTGTTGTGCATTTTACCTTGAGTTATATTGGGTAATGATACTTGTTGTGAGTAGAATGGTGTATATGAATTTCCATTTATGTGGTTGAATGTTTCTACACATGCTTAGCTGCCACTTTGCACAGTTAAAGTAGTTGCATTTAATTTTTTAATTTGTATGAAGAATTTCATGAGTTAGAATGTCATGTTGTGTATCATTTCCACATCTAGATTTGGTATCAAAAATTTGTATTTGGTTTTTTTAGTAGTAGCGCGAGCCAACTTGGTCTTGGGTGTTGTTGCAAGCAAAGAAAATCCTTCAACACACATCCCTTAGGGGGGTGTCAAAATGTTCATAACCTATAAATCACCTTGATAAAGAGGGGGGAAAGAATTGGGGTTTTCACACATAGGTACATGAGTGTAGAATACTTATAATTATTGTATACCTTGTCTTTTACATGAGAAACTTCAACTTCATGCTCACAATACTATCTAAATGAACATCAAATTCCTCACATTTATTTGAAGTACAAGTATATGTGTTGTGAATTTCTATTATTGTGCATTGATGTATATGGCCATAATATTTTTATGAATAGGTTGAGTAAATTACAAATATCTATCACTAAATATTTGTTTTCCTACCAAAATAAAAATGAAATGCAACTACATCTTGATCTTGATTCTCCACAATATTAACAAGCATTTAGTAAAATAGCATAGATCTATCTTAACCTCAAATATGTTAACCACTAACAAGAGTAAACTTTAACCCAGGCTAATACATCATCTCCTTTCAATTGTACTCTTATTTGGTTTGTAAGGGAATTAACTAGAATATGCAAGGGAGGACCATGATACCACATGTCATTTATTGGCTTTTGAGACATTGCTATGCAAACAATTTTGGTGAGATCTTGTTTTGTAGTTATGTTGGAGTCTTCATGACCTTTCACAGTGGCGATCGTTTGAAATTCTCATGATATTGAAATTGCATATTATGGAAAGTGGGTTAATTGCCTTCCCTATGAGTAGATAACTAAATTCCCACATGATCTAGGTGGATCTCGATGGCCATCCACCTTTTCCACTAAATCAATGTTTTCGAGCCTATGGATTTGATAAACCATGATATTCACCCTTTTGATGGGGAATGTAATTTAATGCCATCTCCATTTGTTAATTATAGACATCATGTAATAATTTCATAGTGGTCTTATGCACATGCCTACAACATAGAATTAATGCATCAGATCCCGTTAGAAAACTGTAGTTAAGCGAGCTTAAGATAGAGTAGTATCAGGATGGGTGTCCACTGAAGAAGTCCTAGTGTTTTACATGCCTATGGAATTTTGTAAAATTAGACCAATTTATCCCAAATGCATCATGGGAATTATTCTCCTCTCACTCTCTCATATATAATTGAGGTGAAGGAGGTACTTTAAGCAGGAAAGTAAATGTGATGTAAAGCTTGTTGCAAATGAAGTGTAGCCAACATCTATTTATTTTTAGAGATAAGATTCCACCATTCTATCCATTTTGTGTCTGCAATATTATGCTATTTTTTAATAGAAGTTTGGTTTCACTGTATTTCTATATTCTCTCTTATATTTTTGTTCATATCTCATTTCATTCTCAGCATAATCTAGATCAATGGTATCATAACATTCTGCTCCTTGTTGTTTCTTAGATCATGTACTCGATGAGGTCAGGGTAAATAGAGTTATATCTCGAGCTAATTTTTCTTAAGGATAAACTCTCTCGCTCGTCCAAGTGACCTCCCATCATGGAAGAAAAGAGAGATGATGGAGCAGGAGATTCTTTCAAGACACTATTCGAGGAATCCATCATGCAATAGAGGAACAAGATGATGGACAACTTTGCTCAGATTGTTCAATGATTATCGATGTTGGTTGAGACATATTTGAAAAGCAACCATTTTAGAGGTACGACACCCTTCAAGGTACAAGTCCTCTAAATTTGATTTACGATTGACAATGGTCATGTGAAATTTGTAGAGGGTCATGTTTCTTAAAGGAAATGCATAATAGATGAATCTAGTCAAGGGATATTGCTTCAATTATTGCATGTTGATAATCAAATAAAGAGTAAAACCCAAATCTGATTGGAAAAGTTGGCCAAACTTTCTTTGAACTAGTTTTAAGGGACAATGCTTTAATTTTTCTTGCTATTTGATAAGCTATTTCCCTGAGAGAAAGTCTATTTCCTTGTTTTTACTGTGTATAACTAATCTAGATCCTCTCCTTCCATATTGTTGTTCGTTGGCTCTGTGTACCGAGGGCCTACATACATATCCAAAGGTTGAACTAATTTTATTCCATCTACTTCAAATGCCATAGTATCTCTCTTTAGGTCAATAACAACATAATTATCATAAGCCCAATCAACGCCAAGTAGTGTAGGATAAGGGTCCTTATCTCCCATGATTTCAATCACCTTAAAATCAGCTACAATATTTACTCCCGCAACATCTATCTCCATATTCTCTAGCCATCCTATTGGGAAAATGAAATACTGATTGGCCATTCTCAATTGGATTGGGGAATATGTCAATTGGGGTTTCCCTAAAGCTTCCCAATTATTTTTAGAAAATATGTTAAGATAAGATCCTAGATCTGACATAACATCCTTAATATCAAACTCATCTAGCTAGGATTCTAATCTAAACTCTTTCCCAATCCGTATTTTCCTTCTTTGCACTCTCTGAGTGTTCTTCTCAGGAAGATTAATCATTATTCTAGCTGTCGGGGATTCCTCTGTTCCTAGGACTAGATACAAGGAATTGCACAACTTTTCTATTAGCTAGTCATTCCCAAGAATATCATAAAATAATTGAAACCAAATATCAACTACATTTTGCGACTGCTCAAGTTGTCTCATCGAAATTACAGGGATTTGGGGTGAAGGGGGTGAGGTAGGGAATTTCACAATCTCAGGATAAATGGTGGGATGAGGGGGGTTTTCTTCCATTTCAGGACCAGGGATATTCTGGAATACTTCTATTGCATTTTTAAAGAATATCTTATGTTTCAGAGGGTCATACATGTCCTCCTTACATGCCTCTTTCTAGATCCTAGGCAGATTATCAACATCTACTCCATTCTTTTCTCCTCCTCGAGTAACGATATTAGTCTCGGGTAGTTGTCCCTTGCTGCCATATTTATCTCTGAACCGATGAAGTTGGATCCTTTTTGACATGCCCAATCTTCCCATTTCGTAATTAGGTCTGGGTAGTATTCAGTTGTGTTCCCATTGGTTCTCCAGTGTGAGCACCATGGTCATCTCGGTTGACTACATTCCCTATCCATGTGACCTTGCTCATCACAGTTGTAGCATCTACTTAGTCCTCTTCCCCTAGTTCTTCTTCCTATGAAGTCACCTCCAGCCCCACCTCCTCGACCCCTTCCAGGTCCTTGAGGGGTTTCATTCACCTTGAATGATGTTCGATCCAATCTGTCTGTAAGTGCATCCAACGCTCTACACTGATTCATAGCATGTGTGGTATATGCACAAAACTCATAGTGTATAGTACTCGGTACTGTAGAATACTTATGAATAATAGGGCACTACCTTGGTGCATGCCCATGAATTTAGTAGATCTCGCAATACTCAACTGACTACGATGTTTGATTTCCTAGGAAGGCATGATACAAGGTTGGGGTATGGAATGGTGAGTTCACAGATACTTGCGCAACTCATCCTGTGGGTCTTGATGAGGGTCCCAACAGATTGTGAGGAGGTCCCATTCCCCTCATATGTGGACATTCATTCACCATATTCCCCTCTTTGTAGCGTCTGATACACCATACTTGTGGTCGTCCTAGTCTGGGTATCATCGATTCTTGAATCTTCTCTATCAATGTCGATATTTGTCCTTGTAGCTGCGCTAAATTTGCATTCGATGGGGGTCTGGTCACCCTCAGGCTCCCTGGATATCCTGCCATGGCTTCAATCTTCATTGATTGTTCCAAGGCATCTGTTAAGAAGTCTATCCGTTGTTGTGTTAACACAATTCGTGTCAGAGGTAGAAATCCCTGGATATACCATTCTGTCTAGTGATCTTCATGAATTGTATGCGTTAACCTTCCAATGGGATCCTTAAACTTCTGACTATATTCCCAAGTTGATTCTCCTTCCCTCTGTTGAATCTCGCATAACTCAGACAAAGCTTGTTGTTCTGACTGAGGCAGCTTAAAATATGCTATGAATTTTTTCTGAACTTGGCCAAGCATGGATGCCTATCCTTGCACTCCTCCTGGATCAATAACCTTCATGTACCATTTGAGAGCATGATATATCAAGGTAGTATGGAATTCAACTAATTTATTTTCATCTAGAGTCCCTCTGGACCTCCAAATTGCTTCACACAAAAACCAATGCTGCTCAAAATCCTCGTCTCCTTTACCTCAAAATTCAGGGTATCGAACGATCGAGCCTCGCATGTTTCTATCCATTTTTTATCTTACTGCTCCTATCAAAGTAAACTCTAATGGTCTTGGTTGTGATCTACTAGGGGATCCCAATATCTTCCTAGTATTCGTCCTCACCGGCTATGACTGACTAACTGATTGAACTGAAATAGGAATAACATACAAATGGTGTATAGGATTTACCACTAGTATAGAATACACTTGGGGAATGGGTGATTCGGGGCTGGTTCCACTGGCTTCTTGGCGGGTTTCTTTGATCTAGGGGGCCTCGTTCTCATCTTATGGAGCGGTCTCTTCGGTCAGGCTCCTGATATTTCCTGGTATCGGGGATGAACCTTCTATTTCTTCTGCAAGATCCATGTTGTCTTGATCTTCTCTTGCTTCTACACATTCTTCTTCTTGTCCACCCTCTCGAGGACTTCTTTCTCTCTACGCTTCTCTCTCACTTAGTCTTTGACTAACCAATATTTCATGTCTTCTCATCTTCTACAACTCTTCCTCTTTTACTTCATCGACTTCTCCTGGTCCGAGTTCTTTCCTCAACACCTCGGATTGCTTCACTCCTTTCTTTATCTTACCATGCCACCACTTCTCAATTATGGCAGCTTTTTTCAAGGATCATGCGTTCCTTTCATCCATTTCTTGTTGCTCCCCCATTTCAAAGAACCCTCTCCCACTCCTCAGGCCATGATCCCACCCCAAAGTCACCCCACCCCAAGTGTGGGTGTTTAGGCTATCATATCAGTTGGGGAGATGGTCAACATCCCCTCCTCCATCAAGAATACCTTAATCCACATTAGGATTTCTCTCAGTAGCCTTCCCCATGCGTCTTTCTTGAAATCCACTTCTGCCCTTGAAAAAGACTGGTGGTTCTAAGCTACAAACTCGATAATTTACCCTTCCAGAGTCTTATTGACCCAGAAATCAACCGCTCACGTTATCAGATGATCCATCTGATGAAGCACTGCAATATTTTCTGTATCCAAATTACAAGTCTTCTTGACTCGTTCTTGGAATTCCAGAGCTTCTTGGAGCCTCCTATCTAATGAAATAGTTCTTCTGGAAATTAAACCCAAAATATCTCGTATTGGTCGCTTGATCTTTCTAAATAAATGATAATCTCTCTTGTATCTTTCACATATTTACCTCACAACTCCACTTATTTCCATATGAAGGAGTCACATTTTTTCTCCCACCACCAGGGGTGATTTTAAGAACCCCCCCTAAATTTATATGTATAATAAATGGGCGAATCCCCATGATACATAGGAAAAATTGAGGGCTATTTTATCAATAATATAAAATGTATATATAATTTTTTGGCGA
>JASDQU010215507.1:0-12156 GCA_032191745.1 Picea mariana
GTTGCTGATCAAGTACTTGTGTGTTACCCGATGTGGTAGTTAACCACTGGATTGTAGTTGTGTACTACTATGAATAGACACAGGTGTGTTCTATCCTTGTTCTAATTGCCTTGAATACTGTCAGCAGATTATTGGAGATGATCATTCAGATGAATGATGAACAAAGATTTTCCAGATGGAAAACAGTTCAGAGCTTTTACTCCTCTTGTATCACTCCATGGTGAGAGTTTCTTATCCGGCATCATATCTAACTACTTAGATAGAGTATGGTTTCGAGAGATGATGCAGCTGATGGTGATGGTGATGCTCATGATCTAGTCATGAAATAGTCTAGATGACTATATTGATGCTACTGGGTAAATGGTATGTTCTGTGCTCAAGTCCATTACCTGTAAATACCTCTCTAGCTAGGAGGGAGTGTTAATAAGGTATTTACCTCTACATGTGAACCTGACGAGAATAGGAGACTCCGGGAAGCAAGAGAAACCCTAATGAATTGGCTAATAACCCTAGAAGCCTTGTCAGTTCAAGAATATAATTTATATTAGGCTATTAGCCTCCAAGAGAAGAAGTCGACCAGAATTAATAATAATACACTGAACAGACACATACCCAGAAGGAGAAGTCGGCCCTTGTAAGCTGGCAGGATTACTATAAATATAGGGCACCAGTTTTTCATTTGACACATCTCAGGATTGCAGTTTTCCCAGTTGGTGCGCACTGCAGTTGCAGTTGGTGCACAGGTTTGGAGGAGGGTTGCAGGTGCAGGTGCAGCAACAACAAGTTCAGTATTTGGTTTGGATATCTCTTGGCTAGGGTTTGGAACATCTGATCAGTCTTTTGTGTTGCGTTATCCTTGGGGAGAGATGCGTTGCTCTTTGTTTGGCTATCTAGCCTAGGGTTTGCTTTCGGAGGAATTCTCAGGTCAAGTTTAAGGTGCTTGGAGGGAGGCTTTGGCCTATGGTTGGGTGACGAGGGTATTGTCAATGGTAAAACGAGCACACCATCTTCTATATTCTAACACCGTTAATGTCTTCAAACAGGTGTTAACATACAAAGAAGAGCCATAGGAAGAATTGTTTAACATTGGGTTGTGAGTATATGTTGGCATATCAAAAATTAATTGTGGAATTTGTAAGTGTCTATGTTGTTTTACTTCTCTCATTTTATAATTAATGGAACAAAAAAATCCTTTATATTAAATCTATGATTTATTATGGGGTATAAAACTTGCAGGAAACAACGTATGGAAATGTGTCAATAGAAGAGTTGTTGCGAGAAGGCATGAGATTTGGTTTTGAAAGAATGTGTATCATTCAGGACTCAATTATTTCTATGGTACGTCGTTTTTCAATTAACATTCATGTATATTATTTATTTCAATTTTCATTATTCTCGCCAATGTACATACACTTATTATACTTTATTTTGATTTTTGTAGATGGAACTTGAAGAAGAGGAAAACAATCGAGGCAATCAACAAAACATTCGACCAAATAACCCAATTCATGGAAGTAGCTTGAGCACTAACAATAGTTCCAGTGAAGAATGATGATTAATATATTTGGATATCAATACAAGTTGTTGTATTTTTTGAAATAGTTGTTTGTGAAAATCAGACATTTTGTTTAATGTAATGGAGACAGTGTCCCAATTGAAAGACAAGGGAGGGGTTACCAATAAGTGTCCCATTTTGTATGACAAAGAGCCTCTTATTCATATACAATAAAATACATTTTATTTTATTATATTGTGTTGTCCAATGTTGTGAAATGTTACATCGTTGATTAAATATTATAATGAAGAGATGTGAAATCTGATGATATAACAAATTAATCCAAACATCATATCCAAATGCACTACTCAAAATTTAATTTATATGAATACTATTATAATATATATGTCGATTTTTTATGAACAATGGAATAAAAAAATAACAATATTTGCACTGTCACAAGTCTATGTTTTTAAAAACAAAAAATGAAAACTGACGTGTTTAATGCTAAAAAGCACTGGTGTGTTTAATGATAAAAAGAACTGGTGTTGTAATCAAATGTGCACTGGCGCTGATATATGATTAACCAACACCAATCGTAATACTATTTTAACAACGACAATTATAATAATGAAAAATGGCCTTTCGGTGCGTTTAATTAAAAAAGCACACCAATGCTTTTGTATCATACTTCTACATCGATGCATTCTAAATTTCATGCACTGGTCAGGTTTTTCTTGTAATGCACCGGTACATGGTATCATAGATTCGACCAGTGCATTGTTGTTACTAAAGCACTGGTGCGTTATGATTTATACGAGCACCAGTGCCCCAATATTTTTTGGATAGCTCGGTGCTTTCTGGAAAATTTAAGCACCAATGCTTTAAGTTTGAGAACACATCGGTGCATTATTGTTATTAAAGCATCAGTGCGTTATTATTTGTAATCGCACCAATATTTTAGGACTGCCCCGGTGATTTCGGTGAATTGTAAGCACCGGTGCTTTAAGTTTGAGAATGCACCGGTGCATATACACCATATTTTTTTAGATATAATGAAGTTCTGTTATAATCTCCACAAAAACATCCGCTACCAAAAACAAATGTTTTCGCGAAGGTTTTTTTGACAATTTTGTAACACTAAAAATCTCTACTACAAGGTCTTTTCCTTGTAGTGTTTAAATATATTTGTATATTTTTTTAGAATCCCAGAGAACTATTCAGGGCATTATACTAGTGATTTCTTAGACTTTGAATTTTAAGCATGAGATTTCAAGTATGTGTCTATCAAAATCCCTTTTGGTTTTAATTGAATGATTATGTTAAGTTCCCTGCATATGTGGTCTATTAATTACCATCCAACTGAATGATGCTTTTTTCTTTACTATATGCTACGATGGAAATGTCATTGTGTGATATTCTTTACTCTATTGGTTTTTAATCTTGTATAATGGTGTGAATATCTTTTTCTCAAAATTCCTAGTCCTTTCTCAGGCATACTTTGTTTGTTAATATTTATTCCATGAAGAGCCTAGTTCTTCTCGGGCATTTTTTTGTAAATTTTGTATTATATTAAAGAGGAGTACCACCTCTCTAAAAACACAGGAGGATTCATCCTCGTGATATTGTCTTCAAGACTCTAAACAATCTTAAAGCTCAACATTTTTGGCGACTATATTGGGGAACAAAAACAAAAGGCCGAGTTCAGAGACCAGGAGAGTTGAATGACTCGAGAAAATCCCAACCAACCTCAAATACCTATTGGAATTGAAGACCAAAGAAGCATATTGAACCAATTATACAACATGGCTTTTTCTACAACAAGAAATCAAGAGGAACTTGAGCATACTTGCAAAGTCTTGGCACAACAGGAAGAAGATGTTGAGGTTCAAAGACAAAGGAGACACCAATAAAATCCTAAAGCTAGAATCATATAAAGGACCACTCACAAGAAGAAAAAAGAAGATTCTTGAGACTTATCAAAAAAATCAAGGTTCGACATCTCAATCTTTGATCATGGCAATGGGAAACCGAGAAGAGGAAAGAAATGAGATTCATAACGATACTAGAAGGGAAAATGGAGATCGAAGAAACTAGAGAAGAAGACCAACATCCAATCCCCTTAACTTATAGGGTGAGCAATAGCATTTGCCCACTCTTCCTTAAGGCATTTTTTCTGTCTTCACAGGTGACGAATCATGGACCCCAAAGAGCATGTGGATCAATTCCTCACCATCTGTGACATCCACTTGATTCAACACGATGACGTTATGATGAGAGTTTTTCTTCAAACTTTAGCCAACATATGATTGGTACCTTTCACTTCGAACAAATTCCATTGGTTCCTTTTACAATATGGAAGATATTTTTATAACCAGATACTTTAAGCATGTTGCTTAACATACTTTACTTACTCAATTCACTCAAATACATATTGAAAAGAATGAACAGATCAGATATTTCAATTTATGTTTCTTTAGGATGTTACATCAAAATTTAGAAGACTAGCAACCAAATGCATCGGTCATCTTTGGTTGCTATAAGAATGCAATGCCATCCAATGTTAATTATGCAATAAAGGCTGCACAAATTACAACATTGGAAGAGGCAATGAGGAAAGCGATTGATATGGAAGGAAACATGTTGGAAAGTAATGTCGACCCATAAATTATTCATGGAAGAGTCCAAAGACAAATGACAAGCTTATCGGTATCATCTCAGTCTCAATCTTCATCCAAAGAAATCAAAGAACAAGGAATTAGAAGAGGAATTTTTCTAGGACAACCCCTGAATGTAAAAAATATTCTTGCTCCTGAAGATGCTCAAAGTACCCATCAAAATATGGAGATAGCATAGTTGAATCGAACAATCCAACAGATGCAAAATGAAATAATTGATTTAAAGAGAATTGATAATATTGTTCCACAACATCAGGATGCAAGACTTCTACAACCAAATTTCAAAAATAGATTTGACAGAAATTAGAGAAATGATAGGGATAGACCAAGAACACCTCATGTCACAAATCCAAATGTTGTTGTGCTGGAAGAAATTGAAGAAGAAGATTTTATTGAAGAATAAATTAATGCCCAAAATCAAATATTAGAATCGGTGCAAATTGTGAAATTTTCTCAATCAAACATTTAGAGTGGATTTCAAATATGGTTGTGGTCAGAAAGAAGAATGGTGAAATTTGACTTTGTGTAGATTTTCATGATCTCAATCGAGCTAGTGCTAACGATAATTACCCTCTTCCAACCATGGAGATGTTGTTGCAACAAGTCACTGGCTCTGCATTAATGTCCATGTTAGATGGGCTTTCTGGATACAATCAGGTACTTGTTGCTGAAGAAGACACACCAAAAACTGCCTTTATGACACCATGGGGAACCTATGCTTATATCTGCAAGCCTTTTGGGCTAAAAAATGATGGTCCGACATTTCAAAGAGCTATGGACCATGCTTTCAATGATTTGATTGGGAAATTCATGGAAGATTATCAAAGATGATTTTCCTGTCCATTCAAAGTTAAGAGAATGCCACATGAAACATCTCAGACAATTTTTTCAGTAGTGTAGAATGTATGGCATATCTCTCAATCCAAAGAAATTCCTATTTGTAGTTTCAGAGGGGAAGTTACTTGGTCATATAGTAAGCAAAGAAGGCATTTATATTTATCTTGAGCGGATTAAAGCCATAAAGGGCTTAAATCCTTCTACATCTCGAAAAAGGGTATAATATTTCTTTGGAAAGATAAATTTTGTGCGAAGATTTGTTTTTTATTATGCCACAATTATAAATCCAATTAACAAGCTATTGAAGAAAGATCAGAAGTTTGAATGGACCTAGAAGACTCAAAAGGCCTTCACAAACATCAAACATGCAATCACCAGTGCTTTTGTTTCTTTTTAGTCCGGATTTTGATAAGGACTTCATATTGTATTCATTCACCTCAGAGGAGAGTATTGCTTTTGTACCTACCTTCAAGAATTCAAAGGGGAAGAGCTTCCAATTGCTTTCATAAGTAAAAATTTACATGATTATCAACTAAAATACTCCAACATAGAAAATCAAACTTTTTCTTTGGTCAAAGCAGTTGCTCGTTTCAGAACTTATATTTTATCAGCACATATTATTGCTTATGTACCACATTCTCCTGTCAAAATGTTGCACAACCAACAATTCAGAGAAGGGAGATGGGAAAATTGGTTGGCTAAGCTCCAATAGTATGACATATAGATTAAACCACTCAAGGTTGTCAATGGACATAGATTATGCAAATTAATGACTAGAATTGAAGATGTGAATATTTCTTCTCCCCATACAAATAGTGTCACCTTGCAAGATTCATGTGTACTAATATCTGAACGGTATAAAGACGTAGTTTTCCAGTTGAGATCCGAACAATTTCCTATGGGAATGTCTTCCAAATAGAGAATATCTCTAAAAATGAAAACCAATCAATATGTATTATTCTTTGGAGTCTTGTTCCGAAGAAACTTTGATGGCATTTTGTTAAGATGTTTAGATCTTTCAAAAGCGCAACAAACATTACAAGAATTCCATGAAGGAGTTTGTGGGAGACACTTTGCACCTACAGTAACTACACAAAGAATCAATGGTGCCTATTCAATGATCAGAAAATGCCTCCCATGTCAAAAATTCTTGGGAAAGATGAAAAGAGCAACCATGCCTCTAAAATATATATCAGTTGAAGAGCCATTTGCACAGTGGGGTTTGGATGTTGTTGGTCCAATCAATCCAAAATCCAGTAAAGGTCATTCATACATTCTCAACGCCACTAATTATTTTACAAAGTGGCAAGAAGTTGTGGCTTTAAAGACTGTTGATTCAGAACAATTGACTCTCTTCCTAAAGGACAATATTTTGTCCAGATTTGGTGTTCTTAAAAAGTTCATAACATATAATGGTTCAATTTTCATTGGGTTTAAATTTACCAAGTTCTGTGGAGATTATGGTCTCTTGATGGAAAAATCATCCAATTATTATCTTTAAGGAAATGGCTTAACTTAATCAATTAATAAGGCATTGATTAAATTCCTCAAAAAGATAATTGCAACAAATCAAAGGAATTGGCACAAAAAATTGGTAGATGCTCTTTGGGCAAGTCGACTCACGCCAAAGGGAAACACTAGGCATTCATCTTATCCTTTGGCATATGGGAAGGAGGCTCGATTGCCAATACATATGGAACTAAATGCATTGGTTATGCTACAAGAACCAAAGATACGAAATAAGTCTCCCCTATACAAGCACGATACTATCAATTAATGTAATTGGAAGAATATAGAGCACAAACAATGATAACCATAAGTAGGACATACCAAATAAACAAAATGAATTTTGATCAAAGTGCCACTGCCAAATATTTCCAAAAATATCAATTAGTTTTACTCTGGAACAAAGCAAAAGAGAAGCCATATGTTCATACTAAATTTGAAGCTCTCTAGATTGGGCCATATCAAATTGAAAAGGTTTTTGGTTTCAATTCTTATTTGTTGAAGGATATGAGTGGAATAGTTCAAATATTGTCTGTGAATGGGAAATTCCTAAAAGACTTCTTTGTTTGATTTTTGGTTCTCACTTTTGTACATATGCCTTTACCGTTTCCCCTTTCCCATTCTGTATTTATTGATTTTATATCACATTTCCTTTTTGCCCTTACTTTTTCCTTCATAAGATTGCCTCATTTTTTTTTTTGGACTCGATTGTTCAATGGACAAGGCTCTCTAGATTCTCAACAACCCGCAAGGGGTTACTATCCCACAGTTGGAGCCGAGTGTTGATCATCATTTGATGATCAATGTTAAAGTGTCTTGGTCATACTTTCTCATTCTACACATCCCACACTTAGTCATTTTTTGCAAAATGTGATTTACAGGAAGACCTCCTATTACCATCTCATTTTTGTAATCCCACAAGTCCGCAAGTCACATACTTAGTCACTTTTCCACTTTCCATCACCCTGCAAGAAAATACTTAGTCATTTCTTCATTGCGGGAGTCTCATTGTGGAAGCGAAAACTGGCCCTAATCCTGCAACCCTCAACCTCCAAAGTGAACCCGCCAATTCTGCATCATGCAAAATGGACCATCCTTCTCACACTTAGTTTATTTCACGAATGTAAATGTGGGAGATTCCCTCTCATGTTCCCCTTTCATTCCCACATCCCACAATTCCACCATCTCCAAAAAGACTCTCGCATCACTTATTTTTCACTTTCCACACTTAACCATTTTTATTAATCCCAAAAGTCGATCACCTTTCTGAAGAACATTTACTATCTTACTACCACATCGGTTGTCACAAGTATGAATTAATAATGTTATTATGTGACGTGATTCTCGAAAGGCTTCGCTTTAAATCCAACTCAAATAACGTAATTAACATTTGTTGACCAAGTATTACGACAATTGATATCAAGGCAATACGTAGTGAATTTAGTAATGTATTCATTCCTCATTGTAAAGGGTATTAATTAGGCAAATCCACCATTTATTCACTAAAACAATCGTTGCAAAGTATGTCAAATAAGAAAAAATAATCTACATTGTGGAGATATTATCAACACTCTTAGATGATAAGACCTCATATTCCAATGATATAAAGCTTTCATATGGTATTCGACGCTTTCCCCTCAGGAAAGAAACTCAAACAAAGTCTCGACTTCTGAAATTGCACTAGCAGGGTGTATGTGATAGGTGTTTGACTTCAAAGAAATGTTTTTTTGGTGTGTCGGGAAATTTAATTGTGACAAGAGATTAATTCAGCTAAAGGGAAGGATATCGGTCTTTCTTGCACCAACAATTTTCAGAAAAATGCTTTGACTTCTAGAATATGAATTTCAAAGGTTTTGAAGCCGACACCTTTCAAAAGGCTAACAATGGAGGAGCAAACCTCTTGGAGAATTTTCTCACATAGCCATCACATGATTCTGCACACTCTTCTCAAATAGAGGTATGTTTATTCAAGCACCGATATAAGCAGTTTGCATGGTTGTTTGCTAGAGTCATTGGACAAGAGTCCATGATCACTGTTCCAAGATATGTTCTATATATTGTACATCGCTATGTTCACAAGGGTGCCATGTTTGAATAGGCTCGCATTATTTCAAACGAAGTTTCCTTTCAATTGGTAAACTTTTGAAAAACAAAGAAGTTTCATATGAATTCTTATTTAATTTATGTTATAGCCTACTATCATATATTTGAAGATATACCACGATAAAAAAATATGGACTACAATAAGGATCCAATACAGTTATGGTATTCTGCACTTTAGAGGCATAAGGCTCCATACCATTTTTATGAGGTACAATGTGTTTTCTTGTCCACCTTTAAAAACATGATTCATGGTCCCACTACACCAAGACTATCAATGGAAGCTTCAACCTTTCTTACAGGAAAGGGAATTTTTGAGGTTCTAATTGATTTCAGCTATGTCAGACTATATGGTTTTCAAGGAAAACCATACTTACTCCCTTTTATGTTCTTGAAAATTTCTTCACAGTCAAAGTTTGCAGACAATATAAATATTGGGCACATTTCTCTAATGAAAAACAAAAAAAGCAATTCATTCCACTTCATTTGAGAATTGGAGAGATTAATATCAATAACATCTCCAATTTGGATGAATTCACTATTTATTTTGATAAATTTTAAATTAAGAGAAATTCATGAAGTCCAAGGATTTGACCCTAATGGCTTGTTCTCGACACACATATTTACATTTGGATATGGCTCGTATTTTAATAAGTTAATTGAGATGGATGAAGGAGGAGGGGATAATCAAAACCCTCGAGAGGTTTCCCTTGAAAAACACCACGATGACATTGATACCCTAGTTAGTATGAATGACCAATAAAGACAAAAAGGGTGAACCACAACAAGTGGTAACCCTGGCTCACCAAACATTACTTAGAAAAGTTATTCGACAAGGGGAAAAGCTCATGAAAACAACCAAGAACAAAGGAACGCTCTTTCCAGGAGATCTTATGATGGAGGTGGCGAAATCCCTCCTAAAAAGAGTATTGAAAAGTCACATAAAGTCCCAGTAAAAAGGTAAAGAGACTCTGCTGAAAAATCGGGTCAGGGAGTACTAGAATGTGAAGTCATGGAAGTTGATGTTGAAATTGGAGAGTCTGATTGGGTTGAATAATGACTAATTGAAAGTAGGACAGTTGTAGAACAATTGGCTTGTAAATATCCATTGGTATTTGAAGAAGGATCAATCACTCTCCACCATGTTGCATTTAATAAAAAATCAAAGAAATTACAAATTGAAAAGGTAAATTTGAAAATTAAAAAGGTTGTTGAAAAATGGAGCTCAGAGATAGAAATTACAAGAGTAAAACCTTATAAGATTTTGCAATTCCATCAATCCATAGGGTATTCCCTCAAATACTCCATTGATGAACAAGAAAAGGAAAACTTAGTTTTGAAGAAGAAGATAAAATATTTAGAGGATGCTTTGTTGCCCCAACCTTTGTTCATTGAACCCATTTATGCAATTAGACCACTTGTGTTGGAGGATATACCTGAATCAAGTTCAAGGTTAAAAGGTTCTCCAATTCTGTTGATAGGTATTATAAAATATGTGGGAGATAACATTAAAAAGAGGGTCACTTTAATCCTCGACATTTGGGAACTAGCAACTAGTTCAACTACCCTCTCTACAAGGATTTTAAATTTCAAGGAATATCTCCAAAAATATTTAGAGAACGATGAACATTTTTACGAAGAACTTGTCAATACATTTTCCACTAAGATATTATGTATGAATGATGTTCATAGAAGGGAGCAAAATCTTCCTTCCAAAGTTAGTCTCAAACAAATAAATTCTTGTTGGTTGAGGATCAACTGTTTACGAGAAATGCTTGTTGAATGTGACACTATAAATACAAAACAAAGTGATTTATTTCTTAAGATTGTTGAATTAACTAAAGAATTGGAGGTCCCACATTTGATTATGGACTGAATAATACTTTTAAAGCATCAACTACAAGAGCAACTGAAGGCCCTTATGACCTCATGGGCTAATGATTTTGACAACCTAACTGAATTTTCAAAGGAAGAAGTTGAGAAATGACCTATTCATTACGTAAACAAAAGTGAATATATTGAAGATACGATTCATCGGTAAGGTTTTGTTTTTAAAGTTATGGAAAATGATCTCTTTGATACCAAAATTAAGCATGAGATAACGTTTTCCCCCATGCGGGAGTACATTGAGCAGTGGTTAAATAATGTTTTATTAAAGTAATCAAGACGTATCATCAAGAAGCAATTACAACCGTTAGGGCACCTCCAACTGAGTAGCATACAAAAGAAAATTGAGTAAGCAAATGATGAGAGAGTTATTTTCCATCATAGTAAGTCAAGTAGACACTTAATTAATCCGTTTCTCTTTCTTTTCCTCTCAATTATTTTTCATATAGCCTTAAAAGATGGTTCCAATTCTACTATTTTCTTGTTAGTCTTTATACATATTACATCATTGTTGATTGGTTGTCTAAGACCATTCACAATATCTTTCTTTGACATGACATGGTAGTGTTTTAGAGATGGTTTCTCCGCAACAAGAGATTGGTACAAATAAATAAACTACCTTTGAAGTCGGTTCTCCTTCACGAACCTTGTATTTGAGATGGCTGCAAGTCTCTTCTCCTCGAGGTTTGTTTCTCTCAAGGCTCCCTCAAGTCCAATTGTCTTCAATGTCTTCTACAACCCTCCTCTCCTCAATTTTCCACAATTAAATTGGGAAAGTAGAAGTGAAGGTGCAAATTGGGTAACCCCTTTGAATGATATGAATGTATATTTAATAAAAATTCACTCAATCATAAGTTCATTATGCACATGACTAAACACGTCAATCCGATGTGAAGGAAGATTTTTTATAGGCTTCTTGGTCCTTATAGGGTTTTCACATGAAGAAAATGTCCATATTCTAGAATATTCTTGAAATACGCACACTTTGGGCACACTAGAGATGATCAAAATTGACTAAATCAAGCTCGGGATGTGAAGTGATCAAATGAGACTTTGTCAATGGGAACATTGTGGGTTTTACCTTATTATGAGCATGGTCATGCACTTTTGGAAGGAATAAGAGAGATGGTTAGATTAATCAAGTAGAATGCATAATTTATCAAATTTCTTGGACATTACTTCAATTCCATACTCAATAGATCATGTGACAATTCTTCCCAAGGGGTTAGCTCGACTAGTTGTCCCTGATGTTGTTGGACATTTGGGTAGTTTCGTGTTGATGGGTACACAATTTGAATCCCCTTGGGTTAGGCACACTAGTTTACACTATCAAGTTTACTAAGGACGCCAATCATGAATGTGGAGAAGCATCCCTTGGGTTTCCTTGTGGGGTTTTCCTTAGAAAAAAAAAGGATACCATGTTATAATGCATTTCAATGCTAAGACGAATTGGTACATGAAAGCTAAAGTCCCATAAAAACATAGATCCTCTCATGTATGAGGCCAATAGAATGGTGCAAGGCCAAAATACAATATGTTTTTTCTTCATCAAAATTGACTATCAAGATCTTAGGGAGGAAGTCACATGTTGAACAAGGGACAAGGAAACCACCTTCAAACATTGAACATAAGATAATCTCCATTCTTTAATGA
>JASDQU010215509.1:0-18309 GCA_032191745.1 Picea mariana
GGAGCTTCCCTCAGGTTGTAGCCTGAGAAATTAGGGGGTTGGAGCCTCCTTCCAGTTGTAGCTAGAAAACAAAGGAAGTTGGTGCTTCCAATGAATGTAATTCTTCAAGACATATAAGAAAACACATATCGTGGTTTTCTCCTGCTTTGGGTTTCCACGTAAAACACTGGTGTACTGTGTACTGTGTATGATTGTTCATTTGTTTATTGCTTATTTACTCTGCATTTATTGGATGATAATGATAAAGTGATATAACACTTGGATTATATGGTTAAGAAAGATTAAATTTCTCTATTACCGATTCACCCCCTCTCTCAGTAATCCAACAATTGGTATCAGAGCAGGTTCCTTCAGAAAATAATTTAACCACTAGAAGGAGATCATGGAGTATTCTGAGAATGGAGTACCAATGTTTAATGGTCATAATGGTTTTAAGTATGATATGTGGAGCATAAGGACGAAAGTATTTTTACAGGAACAGGGACATTATATTTGGCTATCAATTGTTACAGGATATGATAGTTCAAAAAGGGAAAAGACTATAACCAAGAAGGAATTGAGGAAGAATAAACAAATAGCAATGGATTTCATCTAGGAAGGATTACCTAATCCGGTAAGAGAAAAGGTTGGTAAATGTTCATCAACAAAAAAACTTTGGGATAAGTTACATGACATATATTCTTCACCCATTATAGATTCAGAAAATGTCAAAGAATATGAAGATACAAATCAAGAAAAATTATGTTCACCATGTCAAGAAGATTCAGAAGATGAAGAGTACATAATCACCAGAGGTATGTTGTTTTGTTTTAATTGTGAAAAACGTGGACATCTTGAAATAGAATGCCATGAAGGAAATGAGACAAAAAAACTAATTGAAAATGAAGACAATTATGAACAAGAATTGATTAGTGCTTTAGATGAACTAAGAGAAGAAAACAATTCACTCAAGAAAGAATTGATGAAACAAAAGGAAAGTGTTCACATTTTTTAAGAAGCCCACCAGGTCATTGATAACTTAATAACTCAGCTAGAAGAAGCCATAAATATCGAAGAAAATCTTGAATATCAAAAGCAGTTTTTGGAAACCAACATAGCAGCACAGAAGGAAAAAGTAGAAATGAGAGAGAAGATATTGACAGATCATCTTAAGGAAATAACTAACTATCTAAACCAACTTGAGGAAGAGTTTGGTCAAGAAGAGAAAGGACTTGAAGAAGAAATAATTACATTAAAAATTCATCTTGAAGAAGTGAAAAGAAAAGAAGAAGTCATGAAGTCTCAGATAATGACGAAAGAAGAAGAGGTTGAGAAGCTTGAAGAAGAAGTTGTCACATTGAGAAATAAAATCGTCAAGGTCAAAAAGAACGTTGAAGAGACAGAAACATCCACATCAGTTATAGAGAATGAAGAGAAGCACTCTAGGTTGCTAGAAAAGAAGAATGAAGAAAATAGAAAGAGTTATGTCGAAGTACTCAAAGGAAGGAATCATGGTTAACCAGAATCTAAGAAAACTACTGAAGATACATCTTCAAGAAGAGCATCCATGTTCAAGCCACAAAGAAGCTTCAATCATGATCATGATCAGTCAAGGAAAAATTTTTGAAGGACTACACCACAAAGAAGATCATGCACTCCCAGGTATGCAAATTTATTTTATGGTAATTGTTTTTATTGTACTAACTTTGGACATAAGGTTGCAGATTGCAGGCATTATAAAAGAAATGTTAAAGAAAGAAGTGCATATGTGGTCGCACATAACATTGAGTGTTACAAATGTCATAACTATGGAAACATAGCTAGTGATTGTAGAAGCATGATCAATACTTCCATGAAAGATAATATTGATATCAGATATAAGAAAGTATAGATAAGAAAATATGAAGAACAGGTGAACAAAGACCAGGTACCAGAGATCACAATATTGGCAATAAAACGAGATGAAGAAAATTCTATAGAGAAAAGGAAAGATGTCAGATACAGAAAGGTTTGGAAAATAACTAAAAGAAAGGAAGGATAGGTAAATAAGGAATAGGTTCAAGAGATTGTACTTTCAAGCATTGTAGTGAAAGATGAATCCACAAACAGAAAGAAAGAAGTAAGAGCTCAGAGAGATAATGAATCTACCAATGAAGATGATGTTGAATCTACCAATGAAGATGATGATGAATACACATTAGAGCAGGAATTGTTTTGAGCCATCCAACTTAGAAACTTCCAAGTAATATGAATATTAGATAGAGGGAGTCTATGCGATAGCTGTGACAAAGCAAAGAACCATCCTTCGAGCAACTTGCAGAGTTTGAGAAGATAGATTAAGAGAAATCAGTTAGCAGAAGTACAATTTGATAGATTAATCAAGACTTCATGATAGTATAGTGATAAATGGGTCAACATTATGGACAGTTGTGCAAGTAGAGTCTTGGACAGTATGGCCATAGATGGATTCGTAAGAACACTTAGTAGGATTGGATAGATATATGATAGTAGACGAGAGCATGGATTCATATATTGGTTAAGAGAGTGTTTCAAAGACAAAGGAACATTATCATAATGGATGATAATTACACAAGAAATGGCTCGAACAATGCTAATGGATTCCAAATTGACATATATTTTTTGGACACATGCAGTGCATACATCAGTTCATATTCAAAACAGAGTAATGCTCAGAAACACAATGACAAAAATCCCTACGAACTATGGAAAGGAAGCACAAACAACAACCTCTACATCAAGGTAACTCAAGCTAATATTTTATTAATTGAAATTTGTGTTGATGATATTGTTTTGGAAGTACTAATGACAGGTTAAGTCGGAAATTTGCAAAGGATATGCAGAATGAATTTGAAATGTCATTACTTGGAAGACTATCCTTGTTTTTGGGTCTTCATATATGTCGAAGAAACCAAGGAATTTTTATTTCTCAAACTAAGTATATCAAAGAAATGCTAAAGAGGTTCAGAATGGAAGATTGCAAACCAGTTACCACTCCTATGCAAACCAATTACAAGTTGAGAAAATATGATGATTCAAAGTCTACAGACCAAAGGCAATATAGGTCAATGATTGGTAGCTTACTATATGTGACAACATCCAAACCAGATGTAATGCAGGTAGTTGGACAGGTGGCATGATTTCATGCAACACCAAAGGAATCACATGTATTAGCAGTGAAGAGGATTTTCAGATATCTCAAAGGAACATAAGAGTTTGGATTATGGTATCCAAAAGGAAAGGATCTATCACTTACTGCCTACATAGATGTAGATTGGGCAGGTTGCATTCAAGTAATTTCTACTCCAAAATGAATGCTTTTGAATGCTTATCTTATATGTCTTAGATGTACACGAGGAAGCACCATAAATAGGACAAAGGGGGAGATATTTATCAGATGCAAAGGTAAATGCTTGGAGATAGAGCATAGAGGCATGTTTCCAAGGAGAGTGATTGTCACAAGGGAAGAATGAGCGATATGATTTCAAAGGGGGAGATATTATTCATATGAAGAGAAAGAGAGTAATCATAGGCTTATAAACAAAAAGAAAAAATCAAAGGCATGTGGACAGGGGGAGCAGCCCTAAGGAGAGTTCAGTCAGGGGGAGCATCCCCAAAGGGAGATACCCTTTTCCATTAATGTCAAAGGGGGAGAGATATAAACATTGATGAAGAGTATAAGCATGGATGTTATCATGACTAAGTGTTTCCATCAATGCTAAAGGGGGAGATTGTCAGACAGTTGGCTTAGGTTGATGGATAGTTGGTATGGATTGTTGGTTTTCATTGATGTCAACCATTGGATATTGATATTGTATATTGATGTCAACCCTTAGTGATTGATGTTAACCCTTGGAGAAAGTCCGGTAGTGAATTCCGGTAGTAAAAAGGTTTGGGTAATGGACCCAAGGTTGTTTCATGTACAATGGTATGAGTTTTAATATATTTGAAGGTAATACTATTCTATATGGATATTGCATGTCATTCCATTTCTGACTATATGTGGAACGTCACATAACTCCTCACGGTTAGAGAGTTATGACCATGAGAAGTTGGAGAACCTAGGTTTGGGTAATGGAACCAAGTTTGTTTGATGGATAATGGTATGAATTTTGATATATTTGAAGGTAATACTATTCTATATGGATAGTACATGTCATTCCATTTTTGGTGGTATGTGGAACGTCACATAACTCCTCATGGTTTGAGAGTTATGGCCTTAGAAGTTGTAGGACCCTCATATGTCATCTAGAAGCCCCAAAAGGTCAAAGTAGTCAAAGTGGTTTAAAAGATTTTAGAAGGTAAATAATAAAGTGAAGTGATGAGTGTACTATAATTCAAAGTGAATACAAAATAAATTATTTAAATAATAAATTTAATGGAGAAATTAGAAGTGGGTTAACCCTAAAATAAGGAAAGTGGGCAAAGTGACCTAGAAGATATTTTTAAGGAAGCTACTTGGAGAGTATAAATAAGAGGAAAGGCTCTCTCATTTAAGAAAAAACTTGAGCATATTGAATATCTATAGGTTTCTGAGGTAACCAAAGGATATCTAAGCCAAATTTCATAAGGAAGGTGAAGAAAAGAAGGCTGGAATTCAAGGGAGGATAAATTCTTTTGATGATGCTTTCTAAGGTATGTTATTTACGGGTCATCTCACCATTTTCGAAATAAATATTTTTTATAGAATGATTCAAACAGTGAAATTTATATTCCATTGAGGAAACATATCCAAGTATCTTTGGTAAAAAATTTAGCTTTTGGGTCGTTGTATTTTTGGAGTTACACTCCGTGGAAAATAGTGTTTGTGGCTAGTCTTGAAACTAGTCTAAAACAAGTGTTTCGGGTAAAAACGTCATAAATTATTCATTAAAGATCCAAATTATGTAAGATCAAATGTGTTGGTTATAGTATAGTCTATAGTATGGTGTGTAACATTTTCAGATCGATTCAACAAATATTCCGTGTGAGGTACACTCTACAAGGTCACTCTCTAGAATAAGCCATAATTCAGCAAGGTATGCCATTTTTGATATAACTCATTTTCTGAGAGGTTTCAAGTAGTGACACCTGGAATAATTGCATAAAATACACTGAAGAAAATTTTGTATCAGTTTCAAATATTTATTCATTACAAGTACATAGTTATGATTATTTCAAGTTAGGGCTGTTGACTAATCCAAAATTAGTCATGTGAGACTAAAGAAAAGTTTTATGAAAATGCTAGTCTCTTGTTTTTAAATTTAAGGAAGGTTTGTAGGTATGTGATTATATACACTAGGTATATTACATAGTTACAAATCATATTTGGATGATGAAATTGATGAGGGCATTTGGTTGAGGTACATGTCGGGTACATGGTTGAGACGAGTAATTGTTGAGTTGGCACATACATGAGGTGTATAGTTGATGATGTTGGTACATCTTGATGAGTCATACTTGATGAGTAGTTGATACATGATTGGTACATACTTGGTACATGGTTGGAGGCACTTGTTAGTAGTATTGTTGACACATGGTTTATGGATGATGTAGCATACTTGTATTATTAGAAGCACATATTGATCTTGGTGATGATTATGAGTTTTTGTGTTATGCTTGGTTGATGCACATATTTGAGAGTTGTCTTGGTGATTGATATTGGTGAGTAGATCTGATTTGGTTGATAACATTGAGAAGACATGTTGTTGTGATAGGTTTTTTGGACAAGTTGTTGTGACAGGTTATTTGTACAGGTTTGGTGCATGGTTGACACACTTGTTCATGATACAGGTTGAGGTACAGGTTGGTGCATGGTTGATGCACTTGTTTATGGTACATGTTGATTATAGGTTGCTTGGTACCGGTTGGTGCATGGTTGATGCACTTGTTTATGGTACAGGTTGAGGTGCAGGTTGATGCATGGTTCAGGTTATTGGTACAAGTTATTTGGTGCAGGTTTATTGGTATATGTTTATAGCAATATATCTCACAGTGATAGTGTGACAGTGGTTCCATCATTCTAGTTATACGTCAGGACGGTTGGACGGGGCAAGGGTGAGTAGTTGTAGCCACCTTCTGGTTGTAGCCGAAGAACATAGGGGGTTGTAGCGGCCTTCTTGTTGAAATTACTAAGACAACTGAGAGGGGGGGTGAATCAGTTGTTATTGTGCTTAAACAATTTTAAATCTATTAAACCATTATTCATCTTTCTTCTAGTGATCATCAATATTATACAACATATGGACAACATGAATAATGAGCATCAGTCACACATAAGATATACACAGAGACGGATTTTCACGAGGAAACCCATAAAGGGAGAAAACCTCTTCTTCTTCGAAATGATAGGCAGTGTTTTAAGTTCTGTACATCAACTATGTTTGAGAACCAACTCAAAGTGAGGCTACTACCTCTATTTTACAAGCTCCAACTTGTTGAGAGCACCAACTCTCTGGTTTCTCTAGCACCGACTAGAAGGAAGCACCAACTCCCTGAGTGTTCTAGCACTGACTGGATGGAAGCACCAACTTCCTAAGAGTTCCAGCATCAACTGGATGGAAGCACCAACTTCCAGTTACACAAGCACCGACCTGTATATCAGAGAACCAATGTTCTCCCTTGCACCACCCTACCACCCTAGTTTCTCTAGCTGCAACCAGATGGAAGCTACAACTCCCTGTGTTTAAGCACCCACTTGAACCTCTAAGGACAACAGTCCTCTCTAGCACCTCCCAACCACCCTGATTATAAATAAATGATTGAATAACCAACAACATAGATAAATCGATTCTTACCACTTCTTCTCTATTCTGTAAATCTGGTCTGCTTCTAACTGTTCTGCAATTCTTTTCTTCCTCTGTCTGTTCTGCAATTCTTCTCTGCTTCAAGCTGTTTTGCAATTCTTCTCTTGCTTTTGTCTATTCCTCATCTGTTACCCATCTCTAAGTTTTATATCACACTGCGCATACTGTAATTTTCCCTTTCTTATAGTTCAACTCATTTTTCATTTAGAACAACCAACCGTGCACAGTCACTGCATGTTACTTTTATACACTACAACCTATTCAGTTATACCTTGAATCTCCAAGAAAACACATCAACAACTGAATCGCCAACCATCCAAGAATCATGATTCAGTTCTGCTAACTGAATCGTAATTGATCGATTACCTGTGAGGTGAAACAGTAACCCTTCGATCAAGTTTCCAATTAATCAGTACCGTTGGATTAAATCCGCAGGATTTCGCGTTTATCTCATATGCCCACTAGCTGTGACCGAGCGCTAAATAGAATTTGAATTTCATGATTTCGCATCTCGGCATTCCTTTGATGAAGGGTCTTAACACTCTAAGTCGCAATCGTCAAGACTCCGAGATGGAGCTTAACACCGCTAGCTTCTTCCTCCATCTTCCGCAGATGTAACCACTGGCTGTGACCACAGCCTTATTCGAAAATGCATTTCGCACTTTCTCGTCTCGGGTATTCTGTGATGAGTCCTCTCGACTCTCTATGTCACGAACTCCAAAATAGAGCTTGGCTTCTCTAGCTATGCTCTCCAGCTCTCGACAATGTGACCATGAGATATGACCACTCGCCAATCAAATGAGCACTTCACTCCTTTGACTTTCTAGTCAATGAAACGATGATCTTTCACCATGTGTCCTATGGAACCAACGGTCTAGATATTATTGCGATTTCACCACATGTCCTTCTTGAATCAACGGTCCAGATTTCTCCTCGATCCGACGAATCAGATCATTTCGCCATTTCACATATCGCGAGTTGGAAGGTTAGAGAACTTCATTCCTTTGACCTTTCTAGTCAGCGAAAAGTTAATCCCTCGCCACATGTCCCTCTTGGATCAACGATCAAGATCTTATCGCGATTTCACAACTTCATGGGCCTTCGTCATGCCTGATCAACGGTCCATGATCTCGATGATTCGACGGTCCAGATCTTTTTGTGATCTCGCATATCACAAGTTCCCACACCATGCTACATTGACTCCTCCAATGTGCAAGTCAGCGGAATTCCAATCGCTTACCACGTGTCCTATAACTCCAACGGTCAGGATTGTTATCGCGATTTCACATATCACGAGTTAGAACCTCTTTCCTTTGGATTTCTCGATCTGCGAAACTCTGAAATGAAACCTTTTTCGTGCTTTGACTGTTTTCCTCCTTCTGAGCTTACACTGCTGATCTTGCCATTATCGCTACACTACTAATCGTGCTGATCTTCACCATCAATGACAAACACACATCTACGCTACTGATCGTGCTGATCTTCGCGATCAATGAGAAACACGCATACTCTGCCTCTGTCTAAAAACATGCCAACACTCCTTCTGGTTGTAGCTAGAGAATTGGGGAGTTGGAGCTTCCCTCATGTTGTATCTTAAGAAACTAGGGGGTTGGAGCCTACTTCCAGTTGCAGCTGGAAAACAAAGGAAGTTGGTGCTTCCAATGAATGTAATTATTCAAGACATATAAGAAAAATCATTCTGTGGTTTTCTCCCGCTTTGGGTTTCCACGTGAAACACTGGTGTACTATGTATGTGTATGATTGTTCATTTGTTCATTGCTTATTTACTCCGAATTTATTGGATGATAATGATACATTGATATAACACTTGGATTATATGGTTAAAAATGATTAAATTGATCTATTACTGATTCACCCCCCCTCTTAGTAATCCAACAGTTGTATTTTCTACTTATTCATCAATAACAATACATTGTGGTTACTAGTTATAATAATGGTTCAATATTCAGTTCTCATATCTCACACTCAATCCTAGGCTATAAACACATGTGTCTTACAACCACCCATTAAAGCTATCTCGGGTGAGACTGCGCATCACATTCTGTGCGCTGTGTTGCCTTCTGGTTTACCAGGAGGGCCGATAGTTTTAGAGGCTTTGTTGGAAACCCGAATAGACATGAACCCTGGGTCAATAAACTCATACATAATAGAAGAGTAAGTAACGAAGAAGTAACCAACACATGTGCAAATGCATCAACAGATTTAACAAACATTGTCCCCTTGGAACAATTAACCAAGACGTTAAGAAGTGTCCTACCCTTCTGGTCTGTCCAACCATCTGGCATCACGATGCATCCAGTGATTTACCATGATCCCTTAAGCTTCTCCAATATGCTAGCACAATCAATCTTTTCATTCTGAAGGATAGGCCCTCTTAACTCCTTATAGGTAGAGGCCTTGTACCCCGGGCCAACAACAACAAATGCATCAAACATTGGTTGATAGAATGGGTTGTTCTTGGAAATGATAAAGGGAATGTCACTCCATAAGAAACACTTACCCACCAGCTTATCAGCCTCTTCCTTCTCCATTTGTTTTACCATTGACCTGATAGAAGATTGTGCACCAGGTGTGGTTCTAGGAACAAAAAATGATGAGGTAGAAGGTGGAATTGAAGCAGTCGAACTTCCCTCCTCAGATATTCCACCTCCCCTTGAAAATTGAGCTTTCTTAGCTTCCCTGTATTCTCTGGATAAATCCATATCCTCAAGAGCTTTGTTGGAAATATGCATGATTTTTGGGGTTGATTTTGGGAAAATATCCACATCATGTCCCAGGACTTTTGCAAGGTGGTATTTCAGCAAGGTAATTCCCCCCATCATCCTCATCCTACACAACTTGCAATAGAAAGTTTGTCTATTAAAACCCCCTCGGGATCACCATATTCCCACAAAGCATCCAATTTTCTCGGCATTTTCAATCTTCAAGTGATCAAACCTAGGGCACAAAAACAGTGGAAAAAAATCAAAATCACCATTTAACTTTTAAAGAATCAAGATTCAAGATAATACAATCTACAAGTAATACAAATATTCAAAATGGAGGAAAACTGATAAATTTGCAAAAATTAAAAAAAAGCCTATCATAAATTTGCAAAAGTATAAATTTTTTTTGTTGGAAATCAATCCACACTCCAAAATAATTTGATTGCAGCTAAAAAAAACAGTCCCTAACTACCAAGATGAAGGATACATTGTAAAACTAAAAAAAAATAAAAAAACAATGGTGCAAACTGTCGCCCATACCTGCAAATGTGCCCTTGCTTGAGGGAAGTCAATCCCAACTTGACAATAAACAAGTTATGGTGCTCAAAATATCGCTCCTCCTCGTCTTTGGTTGAAGGAAAAATTTCCTCTTTCTCCTTTTCTCTCCAAACCCCACACTTCACTTGCAAAATGAGAGAAAAAAAGTCAAATTCATGCTTTATTTCCGACCATGTCCGCATGCTGAGACATTTTCAATCGTAGCACGATAATATCGCTCTATAAATAGTGCAATATTATCGACAGAGGTAAATTGCATGCTATTTTCAGCGATAATATCTCTGAGACCCATTTTGGCGATATTATCGTCAACAACACAATAATATCGCGATGTTGGTAACACTGATTAAAAGACTTAGCAATTACATTGATTAGGATGTAGTAGTTTTAGGGGTTATAGGTGATAGGTGTTGCAGATTAAGGTTTATAGGGTTAGATATTATTTCGGTTAAAGTTTCTAAGAATTAAAGTTAAAGTTATTATATGGAATAGGGGACAATCATTGAGAACATAATGCACATGCGTTATGGAACGCACAGACATTATATTTTAATAAAATGAATTGGGAAAAAGTACAATCCCAATATCCCTAAAACAAAATGAGAAAATATGCATATCAATAGACATTTGTTGGGAAAATTGTCATTACAAACAATTTTTAATATTTTACTGTGATTTGAAGGCCAAAAATTATCTAGTTATTGTTGTTAATCCTTGTGAAGAGGGGGAATCTATGTAATCAATAAACAAAATAAATCTTCGAGGAGAGTGAAACTTCCTAAAAAAGTCATTGAAGGAATGAAAAAGACTCATTTTTCTTTTTATCATGAGTTACAATTTGCAACCTGATGTTATTTGACCCTCAAATCAAACTTTCCATTTACAATCATTAGGAAAAACCCTAGTTATAGAAACTGTAAAAAAAACATGTGTTTGGTCATGGGACTTGTGAGAGAAGGATACCCATAGAGTTAATATGATGTCATGAATACAGTGGAACTATTGATTCATTAATCAAAGGTCTGGTTTTATTTTTATTATGAGTTGCAACTCGTATCTTGGAGCTAATCAAGAACACATGGGAAAGTGGGCTCAGGTGAAAAAATAACACATAGAGCATCAAAATTACATCTTATTAGATCTATCAAGCATTTTTTTATAAGACAAAGACCAAAATACTACCAAAAGGATTCTAGGATAGACATTTCCAAATTTGACCCCAAAATATAAATTTTTGCATTGAACCTCACTGATTAAAACCCTAGTTATAGAAATTTTCAAAAAAATGTTTGTAGATATTAGGCTCATTTTTTTTTATCACGAGTCACAACTCATAACTTGGAGCCATTCAAGAACACATGGAAAAGTGGTCTGGTGGGAAAAAAAACACAGTAAGAATCATATATATATGTTTCATCAGCTCCCAAAAGCATGATTTGGAAAGCCAAAAACCAACACATTTTCCAAAGGCTTATGGGGTAGTGATTTCCAAGTTCAACCACTAAATGAAAATTTTGCATCAAATATCACTTGGAAAAACTCTGGTTATAAAAAATTGTCTCGCCTACACATACTGTAATCACTAATGAAATTGGTTCTCATCATGAGAAGAGTGCTTCTAGTGATAATCTATTTTCAGGAATCCAAGAAAACCAACAATTTGTCAATATTAGGATCATTTTTTGTTTTTATCACGAGTCACAAATCGTAACTTGGAGCCATTCAAGGACACACGTAAAAGTGGCTTGGTGGAAAAAAAAAACACTTAGCATCATATTTATGTTTCATCAACTCCCAAAAGGCAAGCAAAAAACCAACACACTTTTTGAAGGCTTATGGGGTAGTGATTTCCAAGTTCAACCCCTAAATGAAAATTTTGCATCAACTATCACTTGAAAAAACACTCAAGCCAAAAATCAACACACTTTCTGAAGGCTTATGGGGTAGTGATTTCCAATTTCAACCCCTAAATGAAAATTCTGCATCAACTATCACTTGAAAAAACACTAGTTATAAAAATTTGTCTCGCATACACATACTATAATATCGCTAATGGAATTGGTTCTCATCATGAATTACATTAAAAATCCTAGGAAATATGTCCATCATCAAATACTCCTTATGGACGGAATCACTCCATAATCCATTCTTTCTACAAAAAATACAATCCAACACATCCAATATAATGATACTCATGTGTATTTATACGTTCTTGTGAGTGTTCCTAGGGGTATATGCCTACTATCCCTTATTATTATATTATCTACTTTTAATTATAGAGTGGACATATTATTTTCTTTTAATTACATAGTAGTCCTATTCCAATATTATGGCCACATTACATTCATTATCCCCTTGGATACCTCCTTAGGTACCCCGTATTACCCCATATTATCCTCCCTAGGTACATTACATTACATCCCCCTTGGCATGTTTCATCCTCGAAATATGGTAAGAATTCATATAATAGGACTTATTGAGCAATCTAGTCAATTGGTACCATGAAAAAACTTCCATCCTAGTGAAATGTGGGCATGGGGTTCAATTGTGGACTTTCCTCAATCTTGATCCCAATTTCTTCTTGGGATCCATGTCTTCACTACATTACTTTGATTTATCGATCCATTTATTTTATTCCTCCATGTGCGTCCATACCAGTTGCCTTTTTGGTTCCATGTTGATACACAATAAGTTTGTTGATGCTCATTCACTTGCCTCCATGATTATTGTTTCTTCGTGTGGTGTGGGTGGAGATACGCAACAACCTTAACTATTGATTCTTCTTTCTTTGACTCTTCAACATGTGGTTCCTTTGAGACATTTATCTTCTTGGCTTATTCTTCTTGTTTAGGCATGTCTTGTGGATTTTATCCAAGTGATTCTATAGCCTCTTCTTTTGATTCAACCCTGGAATCTTCATCTGATGTGTCATTGGGTACTACAATTTGTTTCTTTGCAAGGACTTCTACATGTGCCTACTTGGGCCCTTCCTATTTAATCAGAGAAATATATTGCAATGTAATTTTATTTTTCTTGTACCAAATATTCAAAAACTTATTTTGTACATTAATGTTAATTGTATCAACTGATTCCATCCAAATACATCCCAAAACAATATCCACATCATCCATATCTATGGCATAAAAACCTGAATGTAACACATATTTATCCATGGTAATCTTTAAAATTTTAAAAATTTTCACCCTCAACCTGTGTGCTTTGAATATTATTTGTGGGTACTTGCAATGTTTTAGACAAGTTAACATCGATTAAATTATGTTTGAAACTAGGGTTATTAGGAACAATGACCTTCTCTTGTTGAATACATACATTAACCTATAATATGAAGTTGTCACATGAAAATAAATCCTTCTTTCTCTTACTATTCTTCTTCACAACGTGAACTACCTATCTAAAAATAAATTTTCATATTCTTCATCTGAAAGATCCTTCTTCTTTCTATAGTGAAGTGAATTCCATAATTTTTCTGCATCATCTTTTAAATTCATCCCTACCCAAAATCTCCACCAGTTTCTCCATGATGACTTCATATTTTTTAGGTATTGTTCAATACTAGGACCATCAACTTTTCCATTAAAATACATCTCGCTATGAAAGCCCAAAAATAGGACTAGGGTTTCAAATAGAATCACTTGCTTATCAATGGAGCTCCTTTATGTAGTTAGGGTTTGAGGATGAAATTGAAAAACGATCATAACTTTTGTTATACTTCTCAGATTAGCTATTATGAACCCAACTGTGAAATTCCATGGCTTCTTTGGATCTATTGGTATTGATTTCATTTAAATCCATGTAATATTTCAATGTTGATTTTAAATCAACAATATCTCCACTTCCTGGACTCCATTTTGGACATTTTTTTTGAAATTGGGTATTTTTTTGAGAGGAACTCGGAAATATGTCTGGTTTATTCAAATTATGCACATAAAGTTTTAGACATTTACTTGAAGGCTACCGTCACACGTGAAGTTTTATAAATTTACCTCAATGTTGTCATCCTTTTTTTTCTGTCAAAAATTTGCAAAAAGAAAAAAAAAATATTCCCCACATTGTGCCAAAAAAGTTTCCCACTTCTTTCCTAAGAAATAACTCGGATACCACTTGGAGTGTAAATTCAAATAGATAAGAGAGAATATACCAAAACATTCACCATAGAGAACACCAAGAATATACCAAAAAATTCGCCATAGAGAACACCAAGAATATAGAGAGGAGAACCCTTAAGGTAAGGTAACACCATCAAATACTCCTTATGGAAGGAATCACTCCACAAGCTATTGGCACCCAATTTTTTTGGTTCAGTGTGCACCTAAGGAAATGTGCGAGGAATGACATAAAGTGCGCATTGGATCGAGTTTTGTCATTCGCACACCATGCTTAAATACTACCAAGTGCGCATTGGTCTGAGTTTTGTCAAGTACACCAGAAAACAAGAAGATGCCCATCAGAATCAAGAAAGGAATCATTAATAAATACCCCCGAGTGATTACTACTAGTAGAATACCAAGACGTGTGAAGGCCATAGAACAATTTGGTCAGGTAGTTAAGATTTCCCTTGATGCAAGAAGTCTATGTGGAGTGTTGGAAGAAACCTGAAGCATGTGAGTCAATTGTATCATACAACCGATTGGAGCAGAACATAAAGAGAAAACGCTCCCCAGCAGAGAAAACTATAAAAGGAAGATCTAAAATCATAAATAGAGATAGCTACTCAGCCAACCAGATAACTTTTTGAGTTAGCATAGCTATCAGTGTTGAGCTCACTCTGAGCCTATTGTGTTATTGTAATGTTTTGAATATAGTTGTGCGTCTAATCTATGTATGAGTTTTAAGCAAAGGCGCATTATGCAGCATGTTATAATTATGAGAGTTTATATAGAAAAAATATGAAGTTCTATGGTTTTGATATGTGTTTGTTCTAAACAATGTATATATTGTATATGATGAAATGCTTCTAGTAATAAAGATACAATGGTTTTGATACATTATGTGTCTATTATGTATGAGTTGAACATGTGTGTGTATCGTTTTAATCCTTAGTCCTCATAATTTATCATACATGATCTATATGGATGCTTATTGCATTAATGTTTCGTATGTTTAAAACTTCATTTGTGTGACAAGACCTTATGGTCTCTATGACCCCCTCTACATCTCGGGTGACACCTTCCTCGACCTTGGTCGAGGATTGATATGTCGATGTTTTAGGGTTTTTGTTTGACAACTCTGGATGAAACCTCGGTCTAAAACTCCCCAGTGTTAAGAAGGAATGGACGCGCACAAGTGTGGACCAAAAACACCCAATAAATGGTTATGTTTTCGGGACTTGAAGTTTTTTTTAGATTGATGAAGGAAAATAAAAATGAGTTTGCATCCTTCTAAGGAGGAAATTTAAGACTGGATCAAAGCGAAAGAAGAGGTGTTTTCCTTTCAAGAGATGCAAGGATTGAGGGTGAACGTGAAATAATGGAAAGGAAGATATCTTTACTTGGACATACATGAGCTCTTCTTCATGGAATTTCCTTGTTTGTTGCATGAATGGTTGAAAAGGAAAGCTACTATAAATTAGGATGCGCTTCCGATGGAGCCAATAGTTTTAGATCAAGCCATGCTTGATATATTGAAGGCGCTAGATAACAAGTGGACTCGGACTATTGATTTTTGGTTCGCTCGAGTGAAGGAAGGATACATTAATGAGTTTGTCATAGAATATAGCGATTCTTTCAGCGAGGTTGAAAGAAATTTTGAAGAAGATCCAAGGAAGCGGATGCTTGAAGAAATTCCACTTTGGATCAAGACGTTGTTTGTGGAGAGAAGAATGATGTGCATGGAGCCCGATAGAATTTCCAAGTAAACCCCATAGCACTAGGGGTAGTAGATTTAGAAAAGGCGGGGGATGAGGAGCCAGAAGATGTATCCATTGAGGAGGATACAAGAAGTTGTTAAAATGAATTGAGGTAAGGAATGGGCCCAGAAGAGAAAAAAAAAGAAAAAGAGTCAAGAGGTATGCAAGAAGAGTTGATATAAAAAGAAGAGCGAAAGAGAAAGGTAGAAAATAATTTTCTAGAGGTGTGCAATGAGGGTTTGGGTCCAAGATGAAGAGAAAATAAACCACACCAAGTGTTAGTGTGGAAGTGGATGTTGTGCCAGAGTGAAGCATAGGAGAGGATAGGCTTGCGAAAAGGTGTGGCGTAGAGGAGATTGTTTCTAGTAGGGATATTAGTAGTGATACTAGTTCATACCTAGATGACAAATTCCACCCCCTTTGGCCATTTTTGAGTGTCGCAAAATTAGAAGAATAGGAAGTGAAAAGTAGTGGTGAGTTGATAAGGAGAGAGTATGGCACACAGATTAGTAGCGCGTTGATTGGAGAGAGTGATTCTGTGCAAGGTGGCAGTGCACATATTGTACCGAAAAATGAAGCACAAAGTGGTAGCGCGCAGATCGATCCAAAAGGAAGAGGACACATTTGTGGTTCATAGTCAGGATAGGAAGGTAGGTCACAGAATGTTGGTGTGCCAAAATAAAAGGAAGATGGAGGCTCCCCTAGTGGTGGGGGAGACGACTTGGAAGTAGTAGATGGTATTGCGTGGCTGCAAGTTGATATCTCTCTGGGTCACCTCATGAGAAGTTTCAGAAGAAGATGGACTTATCCGCCCCTTTGTACCACCCCCTTTGCACATTTTTAATCAAGAATAATACACATCAGACAATGAAGAGATTCGAGATGAAGAAAGAAGAGAAGAAGAAAAAAATGACGAGATAAGTGAAGAAGAAGGTGAAGTCAACAACACTTTACCCCGAGCGATAGTGGTGCAGAAAGATCTAGCCAATAACAGTAAGAGTAGAGGATCTAACTCCAGTTCGAAGATGGCGAATCAGGACAGTACATTGAGGTTACCCATGTTCCATTGAATGGTTAAGGACGATGCAGAGCAACAATGGTTCACATGTGAAGCAATCTGGTTTGTAAAGAGAGTTACAGACGACGTGTCCAAGATCACACAACTAGAGACTACGTTCAGGGATAGATCCATGACATGGTACGTGAAATACAAGGATATTGTGTTAGTGGGATATGCAAGGTCCCTATTCAAGATCAAGTAGGATCTGCTTAGGGAGTTTCAGAAACCTAAGTCATAATCCCAGTGCATTACTGAAATCAAGGAGATTAGATAGAAAGAAGGAGAAATTGTCTGGGACTATGATCATTGGTTTAATATCTTGTTCGATAGGATGATGTTCCAAATATAGGATGTAAAACATAGAGAATGGTTCATTGTGGGGTTACTCCCCCATATCTAAGTCCCACTCACCCAACAAAATGGGATGACTCGAGTAGAGGCAGTCAATATCGCCATGCGCTTGGAAGCTACACCTAGAGGCACAGGGACATCGACATGGTTGGCAGAGGTTCAGTCACAAATTTCCAACCTAATGATACAACTGCAAGATATTTCCAAGACTAAAGTTGTGCATGAGCATGTATGGTGTACTACATGTCACTCCAAGGGGCATCTCCAAGACGAGTTCCCTTTCCTTCCAAATTATGTGGCGACCGGCGTGCCAATTCCATTTCCATCTAGGCAGTTTGAATGGTGTGAAATATGTAGGAAGTGGGGTCATGTACCACCCTTTGTCCCAAATTATAGAAATGTTATACAACAATTCAAACCCCTTTCTACGAGTTCTACAAATCTGTCAGCCATGATGTCAATAGTTGTTGATCCCTCCAATTAATGAAAAAAACACCCCTGATGCATTTCGGGTGCAAGAGGAAAAAAAGGGTGGTGAGTGTGGTGGAAAAGATAGAGGCATATATCAAGGAGGATCCCGAGGTGGATATGGGCATGATCACTGCCACAGATATGGATGAAAAGGGGGTAGACCCCCACATGTTTCAATTGTGATGAGATCGATCATGTACCAAACATTTGCACCAAATTGGACATGTCTGCACATATTGTTATAGTCCTGTACATGTGACAGAGCATTTTCTAGAGATACCAGAAAAGTGGGAGGACAAGAAGACCAACTGTAACATGGTGCACGTCAAGTCGTGAAAAAACAAGAAGAATAATGACAAGGAATATTGTTGATGTTTGGACAACATCGGGAATACCTTCTTTGATATATATATATATATATATATATATATAACGTGGTGCACGTCGAGTCGTGAAAAAACAAGAAGAAGAATGACAAGGCATATTGTTGATGTT
>JASDQU010215517.1:0-10649 GCA_032191745.1 Picea mariana
GAAGATGCAGTGCTCAAAAAATTGAGAATATGCCAGCTTGAAGAAGTATATGAAGAGGAACCCATAATCCCCAGAATTTGCAGAATCAGTGAGGGAGGTTCCCAGAGCTGCAGAACCAGTGAGGGAAGTTGTGACTTCCCCCGATGAGGAAATTCTAGAATATCATGACATAGTAGAATTTTAAGAACCTCCTCAGATGACGATCTCCCATAAAATAAATCCTTCTTGGGAAAGAGAGCTTATTCAATATGGAGAGAAGTATGGTGTTCTTGAAGGAACCACGAGATAGGTTAATACACCTAAGCCATTCTCCAATTATATGGCTTTGATATGTGATCTCCTAGAGAAAGAGACTACTTTCTTTGAAGAAGCCATTCAGAAGAAAGAATGGGTAGATGCCATGACAGAAGAATACCAATCCATAATAAAGAACGATGTATGGGAAATAGTTCCCAGACCAAAGAGTAAGGATGTGGTATCTTCCAAATGGATTTTCAAAATAAAACATGTAGCTGATGGAAGTATTGAGAAGTACAAAAAAATATTTGTAGCTCGTGGCTTTTCTCAAAAGGAAGGCGTTGACTATGAAGAGACATTTTCTCCTATAGCCAGATACACTTCGATCAGAATCATCATAGCCCTTTCAGCTAAGATGAAGTAGAAGTTACACCAGATGGACGTAAAGAAAACTTTCCTAAATGGTGTCATTGAAGAAGAAGTGTATATAGAGCAACCTCAAGGATTTGAAGTTGAAGACAGAAAGTCTCATGTCGGCAAGCTGAAGAAGGCTCTATACGGATTGAATCAAGCTCCTAGAGTTTGGTATGGCCGGATAGACAGTTTCCTGACGAGCTTGGGCTTTACCAAGAGTAAAGAAGATTCTAACCTTTACATCAAGGTTATGAACGATGATCCAGTGATATTATTGTTGTATGTAGATGCCTTATTCTTAACTGGAGAAGAAAATCTCATCATTGAATGTAAGAAGAGGCTCTCCTCAGAAATTGAGATGAAATACCTTGGCCTAATGCATTATTTCTTAGGTCTTGAGGTATGGAAAAGTCCATAGAGGATCTTCCTTAACCAAGGGAAGTATGCAGTCGAAATCCTGAAGAGATTTGACATGTTAGAGTGTAAGTCCATGAATACACCCATGGAAACGAAGCTGAAGCTGCTGGTCGACACTTCGTCAGAATTGATTGATGCCACACTGTATAGACAGATTATTGGATCGCTGATGTACCTGATGAACACAATACCAGATATTTTTTTTGTTGTGAACACCTTGAGTCAATTTCTTGTAGAACCCAGACATGTTCACCTAGTGGCTGCAAAACATGTGATGAGGTACCTTAAGGGTACATTAGATTGTGGTCTCATTTATGATGGAGATCATGATTTCACATTGAGTGGGTACACTGATTCAGATTGGGAAGGAAGTGTCTCTGATAGGAAGATCACTTCAGGATGGTGTTTCAGTTTGGGATCAACCATGATCTCATGGCAGAGTAGGAAGAAATCCAATATTTCTCTCAGCACAATGGAAGCAGAATACATTGCTACGTGTTCTGCTAGTTGTGAAGCTATATGGCTTTGAAAGTTGTTGACCGATATATTTGACCTAGAGATGGAAGCAACCACGATCCTATGTGACAACTAGAGCTGCATAAAGATGACAATGAATCCTGTATTTCATGACAGGTCGAAGCACATAGAGATCCGATATCATTACATCTGTGACATGGTGCAGAGAGGAGCCTAAAGCTCCAGTACGTTAGCACAGATGAATAGGTTGTTGATGTGTTGACCAAGCCTCTATCTCATGTAAAGTTTGATCACTTTCGAGATAATCTTGGTATAGTCCGAAAGGAACTTCCTCGAAAGGGGGAGTAGTGTTGCGATGAGATGAGACTAGCACTGTGCTTCCATCTTGATAGCTGTGATGTAAAGCTAGTCTAGTATCTTACTTCCATATTGATTGCTATGACGTAAAGCAAGACGATGAGATGAGACTAGCACTGTTCTTCCATATTGATAGTTGTGACGTAAAGCCAGTATAGTATCTTGCTTCTAGCTTGATTGCTATGACGTAAAACAAGACGATGAGATGAGACTAGCACTGTGCTTCCAGCTTGATAGCTATGATGTAAAGCCAGTCTAGTATCTTGCTTCCATCTTGATTGATGTGACTTAAAGAAGATGATGAGATGAGACTAGTACTGTGCTTTCAGATTGATAGCTGTGATGTAAAGCCAAGCTAGTATCTTGCTTCTAGCTTGATTGCTGTGACGTAAAGAAAGACGACGAGATGAGACTAGTACTGTGCTTCTAGCTTGATAGCTATGATGTAAAGCCAGTCTAGTATCCTTCTTCTAGCTTGATTGTTGTGACGTAAAGAAAGACAAGTACTGTGCTTCCAGCTTGATAGTTGTGACGTAAAGCCAGTCCATTATTGTTATGATGAGCCAACCTCGTGCTGTGATGATAATGTATTAGTTTTATACTAATCCATATTGTGCAGATGATGATTACATTCCTTTGAGAATGATGATGTTTCTGATGAGAAAAATTCCGATGATTTATAGATACGCCAGTTAGTGTTCCAAGATGATATGTCACAATACAACCTACTATTCTCTTGCTTATTTCCCAATTCCTCCATAAACCTTTGTAACCAAATTATCTCTTTACTATCCTCTGTAGCAACAACATACTCTACCTATGTTGTTGAAAGTGCAACAACCTTTTGTATTTTCAAAATCCAACTTAATGTTGTTCCACCTACAGTAAAAACATACCCTATGGTGCTCCTCCTGCTATCTTTCTCACCTTCCATATATGAATCAACATATCCTTGTAGAACATTGTCTGAAACTCCAAAACATAATGCAAGAGTAGAAATACCTTTCAAATACATGAGAATCCACTTTACTTCCTCCCAATGTTCTTTACCTAGATTATTCATCTACTTGCTCACAACTCCCACTGCTTGTGCAATATCTGGTCCTGTGCAAACCATCATATACATCAAGCTGCCAATTGTTGATGAATAAGGGACCTTGGACATTTATTATATATCCTCCTATGTCTTGGGACACATTTCTTTAGTTAATTTGAAATGGTTGGCCAAAGGTGTACTAACTGGTTTTTCATTCTGCATTCTAAACCTTTCCAACACCTTCTCTATGTACTCACCCCGAGACAATGCCAATTTATGATTTTTCTTGTCTCTTGTCATTCTCATACCAAGGATTTTATTTGAAGCTCCCGAATCCTTCATCGAAAATGAATTAGCTAATTTCTTCTTGAGCACATTTATATCCCGCATATTAGATCCTGCTAAAATCATGTCATCTACATACAATAGAAAGATAATATAGCTTCCATTTTCTAGCCTTTTAAAATAAACACAGTGATCAAAATGACATCTACTATAACCTTCTTCTGTCATAACCCTGTTAAAATTTAAATACCACTTCCTTGGAGATTTATTTAGGCCATACAAGCTTTTCTTCAACATGCATACCAAATTTTCCTTCCCTTTGACCTCATACCCTTGTGGTTGCTGCATATAAATTTCTTCCTCCAAATCCCCAAGGAGAAAATTTGTTTTTACATCTAATTGTTCAAGATGTAAATATTGTACTGCCACACAACTTAAAATAGTCTTAATTGAGTTCATTTAACAACATGAGAAAATATTTCATCAAAATCTATACCTTTCTTTTGTGCAAACCCCTGTACAACAAGTCTAGCCTTGTACTTCTTTTTTCCTCCATCTTCTTCCTTCAACTTGTAAACCCATTTATTTTGAAATGATCTTTTTCCTGCAGGCAGTTGAACCAAATCCCAAGTCTAGTTATTTACTAGGGAATCCATTTCCTCTTTCATGCCTTGCTCCCACTTATTTTTAGTGTCTACTTGCATTGCCTCTTCATAACATTTTGGTTCACTAGAATCAGTCAAAAATAAATAATACAATGAAGGAGAGTATCGTTCAGGGGGTCTACTTAACCTGGTAGATCTTCTAACAACACTTGCAGGAGTTTGAGTTACTTTTTCCTCCTGTTGTTGTACATTTTGATTTTCTGGTACCTTTGGAATTTCTTTTTCAGTGATCTCATCAAACATTGTGTATTCTATTTTTTATTCCTCCTGTTTCCTTCCCTGCAACTAATCTGTATACATGACCTTCTCATTGAATATGACATCTCTACTCCTAATGATTTTTTGATTTTCATAATCCCATAAGCGATAACCAAAATCATTAACACCGTATCCAATAAAGGTAAACTTCTTGGATTTTTCCTCAAGCTTTGTTCTATTTTCTTTATCAATATGGACAACTGCTTCACAACCTAACGTCTTCAGAAAATAATAGTTTACCTTTTTACCTTTCCATGTCTCCTTTGGAATTCCACCATCCAAATATATTGAAGGTCCTCTGTTTATTAAGTAAACAACATTATCTACAACATCTTCCCAGAAATGTAAGGGAAAACCAACATGCAATATCATACTCCTTGCACACTCCATGATTGTCCTGTTCATCCTTTCTGACACACCATTTTATTGTGGTGTTCTTGGAACTATTTTCTCTCTATGAATCCCATGGTATGAACAATATTCATCAAACCCCTTGCTGCAATATTCACCTCCATTGTATGATCTAAGACACTTCAACCTTTTTCCTGTCTCATTCTCAAACAAATATTTCCATTTCTTAAAAGTATAAAAAACATCAGATTTTTGTCGAATGCAATAAACCCAAGTTTTTCTAGTTGCATCATCAATAAAAGTAACATAATAACGAGAGCCACCAATTGATGATACCTGAGTTGGTCCCCATACATATGTATGCACAAGTTATAACATTTCACACTTCTTTTCTTTTCCGACTCTGAGAAATATGAATCTCTTATGTTTTCCATAAACACAATGCTCACAGAAATCCAAATCAATTTGTTTAAGATCTGAAAACAAATTTATTTTCTAAAGTATCTTCATCCCCTTCTCACTCATGTGTCCAAGCCTATGATGCCACAATGTTGTATCCACTCTTGTAGAAGCTAAAGAGATAGAAGAGTCAGTATTACCAGTACATAAACACAATGTACCTACCTTCTCTCCTTTTGCTATCACCAATGATCCTTTGATGACCTTCCACACCTTATCTGTAAATATGGATATACAACCTTCACTTGCCAACTACCCTGTTGAAATTAGATTTTTCCTTAGATATGGAACATGTCTTACCTCTTTAAACAACCATTGGTTTCCATTCCTTTGCTTTATTTTTACCTTTCCCATTCCAACAATTTTTCATGGTGCATCATCACCCAAATGAACCTGTCTAAAATCACCTTGAACATAATATAGAAAATGTTTCCTATAGGGTGTGGCATGAAATGAAGCCCATGAATATACTACCCAAGACTCAGAAATATTATCTATAGAAAGAATCAAAGCATCTTGTAACACATCACCTATTACATTTGATTCATGATTTTTCTCATGATGTCCATCTCTTTGTTTCTTTGGAGCTATGCAGTCTTTATTCATATGTCCTTTCTTCCCACAATTCCAACACTTTATCTTTCCTAGTCTGGATTTGGATATTCCCTTCCTAGAATTCCCTCGATTCCCTGATCCCTTTCCTCTATCCTTTTGTCTTCCCCTATTCTCCATGTTCAACACATTACCTGATGTCTCACCTGTGATTTTCCGTCGCATTTCCTCTCTAAGGATAACACCAACAACATCATAAAATTTTAAAGTGTTTGAACCATAGAAATAGTTACTTACAGCCACGACTAAGCCATTCCATCTTTCTGTCAATGAGAAAAAGATTAGAAGAGCCCCGACCTCATAATAAAAGTCCACTTTTATAGAACTTAGTTGATTACTAACTATATATAGACCCACCTTCTCACATCTTCATATTAAATAATCTCTTCGTTAGAAATACCTTATTGGACACCAAGGGTTTTTCATACAGTTTATCTAATGCATCCATGAACTCCTTCATTGTCTTTTCTTTCGAAATATTGAAATCCGCCAATGCTACCAGACTTAACCATATCGTTCCTAGTGCCTTTATTTCAAGAGCCTCCCATTCTCCATCCTTCATGGTTGTCGGCTTCTTTGTTATTCCACCCAATGGTAGGAATAGATCCTTCTGATATAAATAATCTTCCATATTCATCTTCCATAACTGGTAGTTTTACCCATTCAATTTCTTGACCCTACACTTTCCATCTTTCGCCATTGCTCCCACTCGAACCAGGAACCCTCTTTTTTTGTGAGTTACCTTTTGCTCTGATACTAGTTGTTAGAACAACAATATCGTGGAGAAATAAAACAAAAAAAAATGCGGAAATAAAACAAAAAAGATACACAATACAACAGAGACACAAATATACATGGTTCACCTAGTGTGGGCTACGTCCACCAGAGAAATTTCTAGGTCCTTCCCTTTATTATCCAACAAATGAAGTGATACAACCTACAACACACCCGCTGTAACTTCATGTTCTTTCTCACAACACAATATTCACAATGATACACAACAACAATACATTTCCCTCATAAAAGAGGGCTTTTGTTGGCCCTTGGCCAAGTTTTGGAGAACCTTGGTCATGTTTGACCAATTTTGGGACTTCGATAGGCTAGTCGAAGGTGGAGCACAAGGTGAAGCGAAGATCATGGGATCTTGGCCCCTTCTTAGGGAATTTTTGGGTTTAGGGTTTATGTAATGGGTATGGGATGTCGACCTATGGGTTTACCCATGTTTAGGCCCTTTTGTAATGTATAAATAGAAATCTAGGCAATGTAAGTAAGAGAGACCTAGGTGTGTAATGTCATTGGTGAGCTAAGTGTGAATAGTTGTGGATGCTTCGTGCATACTGTGTGCTAAGAACTTGCAGATCTAAGTGAAAGTGATTGTAAGAAGCTGGTGTGTAGATTGTAAGAAGGATTTGTGCTTAAACCTAGCTCGGGGAAAGAGGATCTGGCGAGGTGCACGCAGATCTTCTGTCCTATGCAGAGTGGTTTCTTGAGGCTCTGTGCTTGTAGAATATTGAAAGAAGACAATAAAGAAAGAGAAGAGTTGGTGGACGTAGCCCCACACTGGGGTGATCCACGTATATCATGTGTTGTGGTTACTTTTTGCATTATAGTTGTTATGTTATTGATGTGATGTATGCTTAGTGCAATGATATATGTTATATGCATATGATATAATGGCTTAGTGCTTATTAATGTGAATAAATGCTAGATCTGATCTATTTCTATGTCCTAAGTGCTGGATGTATTAGATCCTGTTGAATACTACACTGCTCTGTAACTAGGGTTTCAACTTGCGATGTGAATAAGGGTTAAATGATGATGAATGTTAATTGCTAAGTGCTCTGTTAGTGTTGTAATCACATATCTGTGTCCCATCTAGGTTGTATACACTTGAGTCCTGCAACCACCCCTGCCTCTACCTCGGGTGAGACTTCATCTGCTTCATAGGTGTTTCTGAAAGGGCTGGTAGTTAGGGTTTTGTTGGTGTGTTGTTGAAGTGTTGAACCCTGGGTCTGCCCCTGTGCCAACAAATGGTTCTGTTGTCAGGACTTGAAACTGTGATTGTGAGAACTAAAGAAAGAAATCTCTGTGCGTAGATCTGCTAATTTTGTGCACAATATTCTACTTGATTGTGAAGCTCTGTGCTAAGAAAGGAATTAGATACAAAGAAAGGAGGTAAGGTCTTAAATCTTTGTGCTCTGAGAAGGGTAAGATAAGTGAAATTTTTTGTTTTGAAAGAATGGATCTAGGTATGTCTAATAGATTTTGTCCTAGTCTGAAAACTAGGGCACAACTAGAAGAATGAAGATTGGATATGAGTAGATCTGATAAGAATAGTGAAAGATATGTTATTCCTATGCATAGAAAGAATGTTTGGACTATCAAATGGATGCAAGATCCTAGAATTAATTTTTTGCAGGTTAGTTACTGTGATCCCAGTGTGCAGTACAAGAAAGGTTGGGGGTCATTTAAAATAAAGAGAGTATTAACTCTTTGCTATAGTTGCAGAATACCGAGACATCTTTCTAAGGAATTCCTTGGTAAAGGTCCTAGTTGTCTTTGTTGTAAATCTATGGACCATGAAGTTTTGTATTTCCCTAGAATGATTGCTAAAGTTGAAAAGATGAATATGAGACAAGAAAACCATGAGACAGGTCAAGAAACTAAGGATATGATAGAACCCCATAAAGAATCAAAGACTGTATTATTACAGATGAGAGAAACCCTGAATGATCACAGAGATATCAACTTATCGGAGATCTTAAAAGAGAAGGAGCGCATAGAAAAAAGAATAGGATACTTCGACATAGACTGTGTTTTGGATGAAGAAACACAGGTGAATATCATGACAGAAAGAAATTGAGAAATTTTGGGAAATCCTGCTATGGTTCCTTCATTAGGAGGAATATTATTGTTTAGAGGAAAGATGATAACCCTATGTGGAAGACTTACCCATACAACTATGAGTACTCATGGAAATTCAACAGAAGAAGAATTTGAGATCGTGAAATTTGTTGAGAACAACGCCCCATTTTCTATTTTTCTAGGAAAAACCTGGATTGAGAAAGATCAGATACGAAGGAAACAAGAAGAGGAGAATCTAGAAAAGAAAAAGCAAGAACCAAGAGATTTCATGGCTAGGAGAATAACGCACTTACTGGAAGAACAAGAGGATAAGTCAAAGTTACTAAGGACCGGAGATCTAGACGTCAAAGTTCAAAGAACACATGAAGACTGGAAACACCTGTCTGTACAAGAGAGTAGAGAACCTACCCCAAAAAGAGAAGAAGTATTACCCTCAAACCCTATGAAAGACCCTCCACTGTGAGAATTTACTATGCCAAGAGGAGATAAGAACAATAATGGAAATAGGAAGCTAGAGATCAACATCGGGTTGCACAACAGGAAAAAGATGACATCCAAGACAAGTTTACAGAGGATAGAGTGCAAATCCAGAAGGAGAAGGAACAACTGCTTGCAGAGAATATTGGAGTTAAAGAAACAATCACTAGAGCACTTCGATCTATGATGGGATTAGAATAGATGGAAGAATACCTAGTGGAAATACAAGTAGGGAAGCTTATCAAATCCATTCAACAACTCTAATAGAGGATAAAAAAACTGGAATTACAAGCACTGCCAAGCACTCTGCAGAAAATGCGAGACCAGAGAGAAGAAACTACCTGAAGTGCAGTCCAGAGAATCAAGGCATTGGAATTTGAATGTAAAAATATCAACAGTTGAAGTGCGCAGACTTACGAGCGCCTTGTAGAGGACCCTGAACTAAGGACACTGGAGTCACAGCCTCAGGAAGCCAAGCAACAAGAAACAATGGTGCAAGAACAGTTGAAGCCACTAGCAGTGGTTGAGAGGATGAAACGATCCAAGGAACAATGCATAGTTCAACAACAATTCCATTCCATACAGAGTAAGGTCATGGAAGTGACCCAATGACTCTAGCCAGTGCATAATGCAACTTGCATACTTTTTGAGGAGATTGAAGGACGAGGTGAAGAACTGGAACAAGTAGTCACCAGAGTGGAACAATGCTTGGAAGGACCTGTGACGGAGAAGGTTATTCAAGAGTTTTCTGAGCCGGATGATCTGGTAAAGCAACAGGTCGAAGCAACTTGAGCTAAGCTCGAGGCATTTGAAGCAGAGTTACCCAGATTAGAGTGACTTGGGATGAGTCACAAGTGAGTGTTGGGGTCTTGTTGGCCCTTGACCAAGTTTTGGAGAACCTTGGTCATGTTTGACCAATTTTGGGACTTTGACAGGATGGTCGAAGGCATAGTGCAAGGTGAAGCGAAGATCATGGGATCTCAGCCCCTTCTTAGGGAATTTTTGGGTTTAGGGTTTATGTAACAGGTATGGGATGTCAGCCCATGGGTTTACCCATGTTTAGGCCCTTTTGTAATGTATAAATAGAGACCTAGGTGACATGCTAGGCGATGTAAGTAAGAGAGACCTAGGTGTGTAATGTGACTGGTGAGCTAAGTGAAACAATTGTGGATGCTTAATCCATATTGTGTGCTAAGAACTTGCAGAGCTAAGTGCAAGTGATTGTAAGAAGATGGTGTGCAGATTGTAAGAAGGCTTTATGCTTAAACCTAGCTCAGGGAAGGAGGAGCTGGCACGGTGCGCACATATATCCTTTCCTATACGGAGTGGGTTCTTGAGGCTCTGTTCTTGTAGAATATTGAAAGAAGACAATAAAGAAAGAGAAGATTTGGTGGATGTAGCCCCACACTGGGGTGAACCACGTATATCTTGTGTTGTGGTTTATTTGTGCATTATAGTTGTTATGTTAATGATGTGATGTATGCTTAGTGAAATGATATATGTTAGATGTATCTAATATAATATCTTAGTGCTTAGTAATGTGAATAAATGTTAGATCTAATCTATTTTAATGTGCTAAGTTCTGGATGTATTAGAACCTGTTGAATACTGTGTTTCTCTATAACTAGGGTTTCGACTTGTGATGTGAATAAGGGTTAAATGATGATGAATGTTAACTACTAAGTGATCTGTTAGTGTTGTAATCATAGATCTGTGTCCCATCCAGGTTGTAGACACTT
>JASDQU010215517.1:17917-27982 GCA_032191745.1 Picea mariana
TTATTAAGAAATAAAGGCTTGTACCAGATTACCTTGGAAAAGGAAAAAACACCCATTGATGATAAGAAATTAAAATGGTATAATAGGAGTGATGAAGCACGTAGACTAATTAGAATGTCCATCTCTCCTGATTTAAGGTTTCACCTTAAATAAATTGATGGCCCCAATGAATCTTGGGAAAAGATTGAATCTGTGTTTGGTAAACTCAATATTATTCAAGCACAATAGTTAGAAAATCAAGTATTGACCTTAATTCCAAGTGACTTTTCTTGCCTTGGAGATTAGCTATCTAAGTTTAAAATGTTATGTAAAGAATGTGAGATAGAAATGGAGGAAGAGCATTGCATATATCTTATTCTTTCTAAGTTAGGTATTGCATATTCTGTGTTTGTATCTACCTTTTATTCCATGAGAGAAACTCTAGGAAAAACTTATCAAAAACCTACTCTTGAGTCCTTTTGTACTGCTTTGATTAGAGAGGAAGATAAGCTTGTACAACTTGGAGTGATAAGCACTAAAGGTACCTCCAACAAAGCCTTAGTTCCCAGTAGAAAGATAAACCCAAGTATCCCAAGAAGAAACATCCTCACTACAACAACAAGCAACATAAGGGTCCCAAACCCACTCAAACATCTTCAGCTCCTAATGGTGACAAAGGAGAAAAATATAAAAGTAAGAAGACTAACATACATTGCAACTTTTGTGATAAATATGGTCATGATGAGTCCAAATGTTTCAAGAAGATGGCAACTTTAGAAGCAATGATGAAGAAACACAACATCAATATTGATTCTACTTATTCTTCTTCTTCTCATGGACATGCACTTTCCACTTCTAGTTTCTCCTTCAATACAACTTCTACTTCTTCTTCTGATGAGCAGCTTATTAATTCAAGAGAATCTTATCATATGGCTAAGGATAAAGACATATTTTCTTCTCTAAATGAATGTAACACCAAGAAAATATTTTTTGGTGATGATAGATCTCTTAGTGTTGTAGGATCTAGAATAGTTCAAGTAGATAATGGTCATTTCAATTATGTATTATGTGTTCCAAGTCTTTCTTGTAACCTTTTATTAGTATATCAAATCACTCATTTACATGAAGGTAAAACCATAGAGTTTTCACCTCACCAAGTTGTAATCAAGGATCTAAAAGATCCTAAGCATGTTCTTGCAACTGGATTTGCTGATGATATTACCGGGTTGTACAAGTTTGACAACTTTGGGTCATCATATTTTTCATCAGTTTTTGTTGCTCATAGCGCTGAATTGAGAAAACTTGGGCATGAGCGGTTTGGTCGTCTAAACTATCGCTCATTGCAGAAACTATGTAATCAACAGATGGTGACTGGTCTTCCTCCTGTTTCATGCATAGGTGGTGTTTGTGCTGGTTGTGTTCTCGACAAACATCATCGGGGTAGTTTTGACAAACGTGCCTCTTGGCACGCCTCGGGCCCTTTGCAGCTTGTTCACAGTGATTTGTGTGGTTCACTTTCTTCTCCTTCTTTTTCTGGGTGCAAGTTTTTCTTAAATTTCATTGATGATTTTTCCAGACGTACTTGGGTTTACTTCTTAAAACTTAAGAGCGAAATTTTTGACATGTTTATGTCCTACAAGGCCCTTGTAAAAAAACAATATGGACATCGAATTCAAAAGTTAAGAACATATAATGGAAGCGAATATGTGAACAATAATTTTACAAGTTACTGCACTACACATGGCATCCAAATGCAACACACTATTCCATATACACCACAACAAAATGGTGTTGCTGAGAGAAAGAACCGCACATTAAAAGAAATGGCTAATTGTATGAACCAATCTAAGGGATTAAGTCTAAAGTATTGGGCGAAAGAAATTGACTGTGCAAATTACATAATCAATTGCACTCCCACAAAGACTCTTAAAAATATAGCACCAGAAGATGCTTGGACTAAAATTAAATCAGATGTAAGTCACTTCCGTGTATTTGGCAGTATAGCATGGGCTCACATTCATGATGAGAAAAGGAAAGCATTGCAACCTAAAATTGAGAAGTGTATATTTGTTGGTTATTCTGAAGATGTCAAAGGTTATAGACTTCTTCAACCACATTATAATGAAATTATTATTAGAAGAGATGTTAAATTTGATGAAAATCTCTTGGCCTGCGAGCCTAATTCGATGATTGTGACTTCTTCGGCCTGCGAGCCATCTTCGACGTTTGTGCCTTCTTCTATTCCTATTCTGATTTCTTATTCAGATGATGAAAATGAGGATGAAAATCCACCTTCACCTTCTCACCTTCCTCCAGATGAGTCCTTTGAACTTGAACCAGCACCAGTTCCACCGCTTCCTAGATGGGTCCATTCAACATGACAAGTAACTGGTGGTCTTGTCAGTGATCCTTTAGATCAATTTTGAACATGTTCACAGTTCCAATGAGCCTCTTCTCTTTTGGCTCAAGTTTTAGAGAATCATGATCCATAGATATTTGCAGAATCTTCAGGTCATCTAGATTGGGATACATCAATGAATGATGAGTACCATTCTTTAACGGAAAACAATACTTGGGATCTTGTACCTCTTCCAAAAGGAAGAAAAATCGTCAGATGTAAATGGGTCTATAGAATTAAGTATGCATCAGATGGAAGTGTTGAAAGACACAAGGCTCGATTAGTTGCCAAAGGATTTTCACAAGTGGAAGGAATTGACTATAATGAAACCTTTTCCCCTGTAGCAAAAATGAGTTTCATCCACCTTTTTATTACCCTTGCTGCCTCACATAAATGGGAGGTCCATTAGATGGATGTTAAATCCACCTTCTTGCATGGAGATTTGCAATAATAAATCTACATGGAGAAACCTCCTGGATATGTCTAGAATGAATCTAGCCTTGTTTTCCACCTTAAGAAATCTCTTTATGGTCTTAAAAAACCTCCCCGAGCTTGGCATGCCAAAATGGACATCTTTCTTATTGACACCTGATTCTCTAGATGTTATTCTGATCCTGATGTCTATACCAAGAAAGTAGGAAGCCATCTCATAATCCTTGTCCTTTATGTTGATGACCTTATCCTTACTGGTAGTGACTCAAAACTTTTAAACCATGTGAAAACCAACCTTAAGAAGAAATTTGAAATGACAGACTTAGGATTTTTTCACTATTTCCTTGTCCTCCAAGTTTTGCAAACCAATGAAGGAATTTTTCTTTCTCAATCTAAGTATGCTTGTGACCTTCTTCATCGCTTTCACATGGATGATTATAAAATAGCCCCTTCTCCCTTCCAGTCTGGAGTCAATATTTCTTCCACTTGTACTTCTCCTGAAGTTGATGCCACCCTATACCATCAATTAGTTGGTAGCCTCTTATACTTGACTCATACCCATCCTGATCTTTCCTTTGTTTTTGTTCTTATTGCCCGGTATATGCAAACACCCCATGAAATCCATTGGAAAGCAGCTAAAAGGATACTTCCCTATGTCCTTGGTACAGTTCAATTCAGGATACATTACAGTTCAAGGGGGACTCATTTATTGGTTGGTTTCACTGATTCAAATTGGGTCGACGATCCCGATGATCAAAAGTCTACTGCAGGTTATGTTTTCAGCCTTGGTTCAGGTCCTGTCACTTGGGCCTGTAAGAAACAACAAGCTATTGCACTTTCTTCAACAGAATCAGAGTACCAAGCAGTGGTAAATGCATTTCATAAATCCTTGTGGCTTCGACTGATCCTTTCATAGTTTGGATTCGAATAGCAACATCTAGCCAGCCTTTGGTGTGAAAATCAGAGTGCCATCAAGCTTGCCAAAGACCTATTTCAACATCAACAAAACAAACACATCGAGCTACACATGCACTTCATCAGAAATCTCATTCATGATAAAGTTATTGAAGTGCTATTTTTCCCTACAGAAGATCAATTTGTAGACATTTTCACAAAGTCTCTTACAGAAGCAAAGTTTTCCAAACTTTGATCTATGTTAGGAGTTCATGAAGTTGTCATTAAGGGGGGATAGGCTCTAGTGCCTCCTTCCTTCTCCCATCATGTCAACATTGTAAATCCTTCAATCCTATCCCAAGTTGTTCTTAAGGGGGGATGTCAGGATATTTAGACACTTAGGAGTTAGTTAATATCTACTTGGTCTAATGTGTCATTAGTTAAAAGTGTGCTTCTTTAGTATGCATTTTTAGTTAGGAAATACGACGGTCACGATCTGTTCCCGACATAGAGTGATCCGATGGCTCATAATCTCCTCGATCTTAACAACCATTGATCCATGGCTTAACACCAGATTGGTCCATGATCTCTACTTAAAGAGCATGGAGGGTCATTTGTCGATGATCGATTATGAGAAACTCTCTTGTAAAATCTATCTATAATATTTTTCTTTTTCATTAATAAACTACTCTATGTGGGTGTGTTGGCTGGGGCCGTGGATGTTTCCCCATAGGGGTTTTACCACATGAAAACATTGGTGTGTTGATATTTGATCTGGTTATGTGAGTGGTTACGGGAGATGTACGTCCTCTGTTGGAATACCTGTGTTGTCGAACATACAAACTAAGGGTTCACTATGAATATAAGTTTCACTACAAAACCTATAAACATGCAATCAAACGCTCTATAATGCATGCCAAAGATTAAAGGAAAGGAAATAATCTCAAAAATATCAAGAAATTATCAGTCTCTTCCATGATTTCAGCACATCACATCTTAAATATGATAGAAATCATGTATCATTACAATAATTTTTATTTTAAGTCATTATATTTGTTTAATTGGTATATGATATCTAGTGGTCACACCCAATACTCATCATCCATCATAACTATTAGTTCAACCATTCAACACATAGTCCATTTTCAACAATATTGTTGAACATACAATTGAGGGGGGAGTATAATGTCATAACATGACATTAAAAGTCAAGCAATGAAAGGAAATGAATATTCCAAATCAAAAGAGATTATCAAAGGGTGTGAGAATGTTGATACAATAAAATTTAATGATCATATATGTAATTTTGATTCCTAATTGAATTTATACAAACCTATACACTTCCATATTAGATTGATCTCCCAATGTGAGGAAACAAATAGTGACTATGCTCAAATCCATCACAGGAGGAGTAAGCTCATTTCCCTTAGGAAGCATAGTATGGATACCATGATATTGAACAATAGAAATAATCTCAATGTTCCAAGGAGAAACATAGCATGTACAAGGAAGGTGAATTTTGTTTTGTAGAACCATAGTTCATAGAGGAATGGAGAGTCCAATAGCTTAATAAAAGAGACCTTGTCATTATCTCTTCTTGTAAATATTGTGGAACACACTCTTAGAAAACTAGAGGGAAAAATAACCAACAAAATATTAAGGGCCTTAAGACACCACATTAAGCATATCAGACAATTTGAATTTTTAGGGTGAAAGATAAGAGGAATTCAAAAGAGAATACGGAAATTTGAGCTATGTTATTCAAAATTTGAATAAATCTTAACACAAATAGAGGAAAGACGTATTGATAAAATTATATTTCTGTTGGCAGCCAATAATATTTTTTAATTGCCCTAAAAAAGCTGCCTACACCTAATTGTCTTCTAAACAACAAGTCATCGTTGCATTTTGCAACTAGACATTTGTTTCATTTTTTGCGACAATTGCAATTTGATTTCGATTCAGTTTTCACAACTGAAAGTGTGAAAACCCCTCTATCGTTGTTTGGACTGTCGTTGTCTTTTATTAATTTTTTGAAGGACACTTTGCCATTAGTTTATCATATGACTACGAAGGTTCTTTCAAACTATGTCTCTTGGCCTACTCTTACTTTGATTGCGCATTTGGATTTACTTGATTAATAAGCCATTGAGCATGCAAATTTATTGGTTACATTTGATTCTATAAGGGTCATGATTGATTTTGGTTTTATATATGATATGATCCTTATTGTTTTGAGCTCTTGACTTATCAATTTTATGAGATATTTTGTCATAATGATTTATGAGACTTTGATTACTATGCTATGATCACATGATCAATATATGAGTTTCGATTTCAGTTTGAAAGGCAAAGGTTTGAAGTTATGAAACCCCGATCGGGTAAAATTTTTGTTTGATAGTCTGAATTTATGCAATGACACGATTGAATTAACATTGGTTTAAACGTTTGTTTTTTATTTAATGATTAATTCGATGGTGCGTTGGTTAACTTTGGGTTTTGATTGAATGGTTTTAAGTTATCCATTGATATAACATATGGTGGCGCGTATTAATTGTAGGTTTGATTCTATGTTCGTGGTTTCAAACAATACTATGGCGAGTTGATACATTGACCACCGCCCAAACTATCCAGTTGGCCGATTCATATGGTTTAAATGATTTTATGTGGATGGAACAACATTGTACTGCGCCATTATTATCCTGCATGGCGGCGGTAATCCCACCACCTTCGCACGCATGCAATTAATCCTTGCCTCTTTGAGTGCTGCAGCTGTTAGCCGTAACCATTTTTGACCCTGTGTATCATTTTGTTCGATTCAAACCCTACTATGAACAGAAGCCATGGCTCCAGTCGTAAGAGCCGAGCCCAATAGGTGCCAAGCATTGCTAATGTTTGGTGGTGCTTATAGGGACTTGGAGAGATTTGGATGGCTCCCGTTTATAAGAAAATTCGATGGTTATAACCCTATCGTGGCTCGACAATTTGCGTTATCATTCGATGGCTGCCGAGCCAAAATTGGGGATATGCAACTTGAAATTAATGAACAATTTCTTAGCTCGGCAACTAGTCTGCCTGTTACTGAACAGAAGTGGTCGAAGAGTTGCAAGGTGGATGATGTCCCGTGGACATTGTTATTCCAATCTCGAATGGTGAACTCCTGCGACAAAGGTTTGCCTACAAAAATGTTAAAACCACGCTGGCATGACCTCCTAATGATAATCAAGCAATTCATTACTTGCGAGGGCAGGTACGGGTCCGTTTTCTTGTTTCACCTTTGTCTATTGATGGTTTTTATGGGTTTCGACCTCAATATGCCTCACTATCTGCATAGAAGTCTGTTTAAGATGGCCAAAAGGTACAAACGTAGCCAGACCGATACCAGCCACTTCCATTTGGGGTTGATTAAAATGATTATGGTTTATGAGTTGGGGCTACGTCGTGACTGTTGGGGTGATTTTCTCAGTCGTAATGGCTTTGAAGAATCAAACCCTCCACAGGTTGATAAACCTATGGTGACCGAAACCCAGCCTATTCCCCCTGTGCCTTACAACGTTTTGCTACCCAAACCTCTACCCGACCCACCTACGAACTTGCCTATGGCTGTGACCAAACAAGTCGAAATTGCTAGACCCGTTGCGATTGAATGTTCTGTTTCATCTATTATAGACAAGCCGTTTTGCATTTTGAAACACAATCTGTGCTGCGATTTGAATTGGTTATGAGACACATGGTTATCTGTTACAATTTGATTTACATATCGCTTTGACCAGCCTGGATACGGTTTGGATTTTGTTTAAAAAAAGGTTTTGTTTTATATCGAGAATTGATACAAATCGTAACAATCATCCAACTTCCAGCCAGTCAATTCGTTGAGGCCAGTCGACCCTGTTCTTTTGTGAATTGGAATGACAATGTATTTTTTGTTACGAATGGATTTGTAAAACAAAATGAACATGCCCAGGATGATGAATTTGTCTATAATTGACTCAGACCCAATTTTATTTGATTGTCGCCTATCTTATGGTTATCGTTGCTGTTGTTCGATCTTGACTACGTCACACCCAACAAATGAAATCTATGGTGGTTTTTTGGTCAATACCATTACACATGTTTCGTTTTTATGTATATCGTAACAGCCTTCCCGTATTTGATCAAAACAGAATGAATCTTGTGCTTAATCTCTACAGCCTGTTGATTGAAACGACATGAAATCTATGTATATTGCTACTGCTGTAACATATATTTTGTGTTCAATGATATCGATTATAGTTATGTTGTGGCAAATCTTATTTGATATGGTTACTATCATGTTCGATTATGATTGTTTTGATTACGATTATATCGTATCTCACATGGTTCGATTCACTGCTTAATTTCGTCTAATTCGAAACAGGCTTGTCAAAGTTTGACCATGTTTTATGGTGACTAAAAACAGAGCATTCCTTACTCTGTTTTGATTGCATTTATTTTGATATTGTTTAATTTAAAAGATAATTTCACTTGAATTATTAGTAATTCGTTTTGATGATGAAAAGAAAATTAAATTGGATTTGATTTCTTTTAAGATTTTATTTGATTGCTATCTGATTCCATATGCTATTTTAGACTAGCTACAGAATCAGATGATTCTGTAGCTAAGTCTAAAGGATCATTTTTTTTGTATTTTGTCACTCAAATATCTTTCTAATTTTGATTTTTGTGTTCTATTGCAGGTAAATTCGAATTTGCAATTGAGTGGTTGAGCAGTTAGAGGATATCTCAAGCATTTCACTTGCATTTTATTTGCTTAGTTTAGAAGATTTTGGGGATTTTTCCCAGATTATGTATTTTATTTTGATATTATCCACAAGGAAGTTTTACCTTGTGAAGAGTCTTATAAATACTTATGATTTTTGTAATAATTAACATCATCAGTTGTGGGAGAACAAGGATATGGAGTTCTGTTACAGACTGGAGCATAATTGATGTTTTGTCATAGCTTTTGCTTTTCAATATATCAACATTTTGTTTCAAGTTTTGTATATCACTTTGTTTATGGTTTATGATTACTTTAGCTATCTAAATCAAATTCAAATGATATAATTTTATTACTGTTATCTCTATCTTGTTTCTTCCAAATAGATAAAATACATAACAATTGTTAGTTCAGTTTGTGAATGATAGCTTTGTCTTATTCATAAATTGAATTGTTATATATAAATTTTCTGCATAATAGGTTTCCTTTATTGCAGAGATTTATCATCAGAAGATTGTTATGATTTTCTTTTATGTCTTGTTTGTCCTGTAAAACACTTCAAGAAGCAGCATAGCCTATCGTTTACGAAAATCTCAAGGGCTAAATGGTGTGAATTTCTTCCTCCAACCAGCTTAAGAAGTCATCTTACACAGGGCAGACTTGGAGCGTTTCCAGGTCAATTAGTTTGTTGTTTACTGTTTTTATTAAGTAGTTTAATATAGATATAAGTTTAATTAGATTTATATTAGATTGTTTAATTTCAGTAAATATATTAGATTGTTTAATTTTAGTAATGTTTATTTCTTTTTCATAAAATATAAAAATAAAAAAAGAGATTCTTGGCTGTCTTAGGGCAGAATACACATGATTTTTGCAGGTTTTAATCAAATTTGTAGGTTGTTCATAGTGTACATTTGTGAATAAGAAATATTGTAGCTGATAATTAGATAGTTGATTTGAGTTATTACAATAGTAATTAGTGGATTGTATAGAATAATTAGTATTTAGTTTATTAGTTCCTTTTCTTTGTTTTATTAGTTTCTAGTTTCCTTTATTTTAGTTAGTTTCTTGTATTTAGTTATAGTTTAGTTTGTTTTAGTTAGATTACTTAGCTCAGATATTTTCTCTCTTTGGTTTTCTTAGGAGACCTTAGAGCGGCCAACGGAGCCGTTAAACTCGTCAGGGTGGTCCATTCCAAACGGCTTGGGTTATTTAGACAACCCCGGACTGGTTCCACTCTCCCAGTTGACGGACGGTCAATTTCGCCCGTCAACAAATGGCGCTAGAAGGAGGGCCAAACTAAATTGATGGCACGAGGTGGTCACAAGACTCCTCCACCCCCTAATCGCTCCCCTATAGTGACTAGAAGCCGCTCATTCGATAGTATTCCCCCTCAAAAAACAACTACTTCAACCGAAGATCCTCAGATCACAGTTGAGCCAACAACCCCTAATCCTACAAGTGGTGATATACAAGAAATTTTTATACAATCTCTTATTAAATCACATAAAGCCTTTGCTAGTCTTAGGCAACCAAATCGCCCGTGGGGTCAACCTTTAGACTTATTTGAATTCAGAGAACAATTAGGTGATATAGACCTTACTGTGAATCCTATAGATCCAAA
>JASDQU010215518.1:2367-12790 GCA_032191745.1 Picea mariana
CAGGAACTTCTTGCTGATTTGTTACGGTTACATTCACAATTTTAGGTGCTCTAGCATGTAGTTTTAGTCACCAAGGGTTAGCACATGCATACTAAAATAAATGTAACACACCTAGAGATCTTTACAGCTGAAAATACAGTAGTTCTACACTCTAACACACATGAAATTTAACACAAGTATTTTTGGTCAACATGACCCTCGATAAAAAACCCCCCAGAGAAAACCAGTTTGGAATATATGTCTATATATGAGGAGAATAGATGGTGGAATACAACAAGTACAAAATATAGATGAACCTGATACAATAGCAGCTTGATCCAAGCTGAAATACAAGTCCAAATGAAGCAAGAGTGCCCTAGGATGATGTGCCCCCCAGAAATGCTGCCAAGACCACTGAAATGGAGCCAGATGCCCACTGGAAGCTCTGAACAGGAAACCACTCCACAATACTCTAATACTGAAGTGTAGCCTCCCTCTGAAACAGACCTCATTGCAAACTAAGCTCTCTAAGACCTCCCCACTGATGATGCACCCTCCTCCTCAAGTGCGCCCTCTTCAGAACTGGAAGCTCCCCACTAAATAAACTGGGCACTAAGCCTCCATGATCCCTCCATGCAAGGAGGCACCCAAGCTTTCCTCTCTCAATGCGTAAAACCTCATCCTCTTGTTCTCTCTCAAACTCTTGGAGTGAACAAATGAGTGAATCACTCTCCTTGGTCTCTTGCGCCCTCCTTTAGGATGCATAAGGAAACATAAGAATTGGGTGGATGAGATAATCTCATCTTATCTCTAATCAATGGTTGAGATCACTCAAAAATAATCTCACTCAAAACCCCACTTTACTTAAGTTTCCATAGTTTTCACTTTATGTCTATTAATTCACCCACTTTGTGAATTAATTGTCACTTTAGGCTAAAATGACCAAATTTCACTTTGACTTAAATCTCCTAAGTCAAAATGAAATTAGACATAAAGTACATGGTACGAGGTACAAAGTAATTCCTTCATGTGTTTAGAAGCTCACAAACACAAGGGGACCACTTTCCAAGGTACCCAAATTTCAACACTATTTTCCTGTGAATATGTAGTTGGATATCGTTACTGGCATCTGGTTCATGAATATGATCAGCACCAGTGTTCTTTTCTATCTTTTGCCAAAATAGAAAGGTTGATTTCCTTTCCAACCCTACTTTGTGTAATTACAATACCAGAGATATTGGTGTTGGAAGTTGAGGAGCTTCCCAACCTAAAAGTATTTCTAGTTGTTTTCTTGCCATGAAGCCATACTGAAAACAAGATCTGAGATAAAACAAGTTTACTGTTGATCTGCAAAACAAACCCTAAAAGGTGGATCTACGCAGGCTCAAGTATGCAACTCTTGAGCTCTTTTCACGCCCTAAGCTCTGATTCCATGTTAGATTTAGGGAAAAAATAGAGAACAGTGATATCTTTTTCTAATTTTTCTGTTCACTAATACAAATGTAGATCAGCACTTAAAACATTTAACTCAGGGAAGATTAAATATAGACAGTTAGATCTGAACACATAAAAATAGATTTGAACATAAAACACAATTTCTGAGTGTAAAAAATAATTCTTAACTTACCTCAAGCTACTGAAGAATGTACCTGTCACATGGATGTTGTCCTCTTTTATATGCTCAGAAATTAGTTTAGTAATCATGGATCAAAACTCAAAGGTTTTGATCTCTACCATGATATTAGGTAGACTGTTTTGCCAAGGAGGACCACATACAGAGCTGATGCAAACACCCACAACAAACTGTCCAAAACTGAACTGTAATACACTCAGTAACAAATCCCTTCAACTCAAAGAAGGTACCAACAAAGGGGACAGAAAAGGAGAAGCCCTTTAAGCATCAAAGCACCAGCAAATAGGGACAGCAAAGGAGAAGCCCTTTAAGAAGAACAACACCAGCAAAAGGGACAGCAAGAGAAAATCCACCCATAGATATGGACAGCAAGGAGAAAGGAGGTCACGGTACCCTCAACAACACACAGTAGCAGCAAGTGAAGAGGCCACGGCACACACAGTAATACTAGGAAGATCCGCGGCTTCAAATTCCAGCAGAAGGGAGGTCCGTGGTAATCCCATGAGGGTCCGCGGCTTCAATTTCTAGCTGAGGGGAAGTCCATGGTAATGCCAGGAGGGTCCGCGGCTATTGATAGAAGACCCGCAGCAGCCAATAAGAAGTCCACAATATACACATATAGTCTAGGAGAGAGGACTGTAGTATTTCCTCAAATAATCAACAAATCTAAACTGAAGCTCTCAGCCATGTGTCCTCAAATCTGAAAGTGAAAGCCCACTAGGAAAACTGTACCATAAACAAGAGAAACAACAGAGGTAGCTGCAGCAAATTTAGACTAGGAAGAGTGAGGAGAGTGAATGTCTAAAATGCTAGAGGGGAGGGTTTCTTTTATAGCTAAGGAAAGGGGTTAGGGCTAAAAATAAAATAACTAAATGATGACAATTTAATCAATATAAATATTAATTAAATGTCAAATAAGTCAAAGTGACTTATAAAAACCCAACACCACATCAAACAAGAAGGAAAACAAAAACAAGAAAGGGGGAACTTTAAGACAAAGTCAAGGGGGTCCTCAATGGCAAAACATGTCCACATAAGTCTCATGATGACTTATAAACTTTTATCATCACTGCATAAGAGGGTACATCAACAATGTGGTCATGTCCATCTTCTTAGCCACTCCTAGGTCTCATGGACCATCCTGGGAGAGAGGAAGAGGATCACACATCATCACATCTTGGTATTTAAACCAAGGTCTACCTGGTCCAAGACCAGGTTGCCCCAGAACACATATGAGGGCCCTAGAACACATCTAGGGTCTTATCCACCAAGGTACAAGACCAAGGATCAACCCATGCATTAAGCAAGGGTTCCCTGGAACACATCCAGGGGCCCGAGAACACATCTAGGGACTTATATCATCAACCTCCAAGGATCAATCCAAGCACCGAGCAAGGATTCCCTGGAACACTTCAAGGGCCCGAGAACACATCTAGGGACTTATATCATCAACCACCAAGGAACACATCCAAGGATCAATCCAAGCACTGAGCAAGGATTCCCTGGAACACATCCAGGGGCCCTAGAACACATCTAGGGACTTACTGCTTGGTCCTTGACCAAGAACCCAGTCATGTATTGGGGGGCCTCACTAGGGTCTTTTGCCATGGCTCTCACTACTTGGTCCCAAACCAAGAAACCCCAAGAGTGTACTAGGGGGCCCTAGTCCACAGCTAGGGTCTTATGCTATCCTCTGGAGAATGGCTCTTGCAGCTGCACTAATTTCAACATGTACTCTTTTAGCCTTGCCAAAAAATGCTTCCAATGACATTTTTGGACTGATAACAGGGCCTTTTTTTGAACTAGTTCACATAATCTTCATTGCAAGAGCAATTAATCAACTGCAATCATAGCCCCGTGATAATGTTATTGAACTAGGTGGTCTAATCATCTAATGAAATATATCCTAGATCTTAGAATAACATTCCTAAAAGAACAACATAGTCTGAAAGGACAAGAAAGATTTTTTGCCTTAATTAATTATAACAGTCACCATCTATTACAACTTTCTTCACTTCCATAGCCTGCAACGTATGTTGCAGTAAGTCTAAAATCAGTTTCAATGCATATGTACCCCAAAAGAAGAACAAAAGTAAGTGTTGTGCATAGCAAGGAAAAATCGCAAAATTTGACCTGCAATCAGGTTGATGCCCACTTACCCACTTACAACTGTAGATTGCTACAGAACACAAGAAACGTGGAAGAAAATTCAGAGAAACAGAAAATACAAGGAATTGACAAGAACAGGACCACAATTAAAATGCTTCTTAAAGTCTAGATCTTTCTCAAGAGAGTGCAAGAATATTAACTTTTATGGGAGAACCAAGGAAAAACTTAAGGGTCATGGTAATTACCACCAAAATATATTTCCAAGGTTGAAATGTTTGTGCTTAAAGAAATTGCAGGTAATTATGATTTTTGAATTAAGGAAAATGAACTTTTGGAATTAAAGATCTGATGCATCAATGAAGTTTTCATTTTACCTAATCTAAGGTAGTTGTGCTTTATATTCCACTGAAAATCCCAGTGCTTCTCTTCATTCTTTAGAGTCCAATATGACCAACCAAATGAAGCCTTTTCATAAGCTTGTAATTGGGCATCACCAAACTGTTGATATTCCGACCTTGAAGCTCCTTGTACCTTCCACTCATTTGTCCATTCACCTGGGACACAGTGTCAAAGCTAAATCAATCAAGAATACAAAACAAGCCACAAAAATTATTAAGATCATCATATAGCATACAGGAGATAGATCGAGGAAGGTGCTTCCATATTACCCACAAATATGAGAGGACCATTTGCGCTGTATAGAGCTTCCAATTGGGGTTCCCTGTCCTTCAAGATGAAGTCAATATTATCTTGGGCAGTCTTGTTATTAAAATAATCATCAAAAAGATTATAGTAGTGAACATCGACAACGATATTTGAAAATGCATCATTTATTTGATACAGCTCATGTGGATCAGCATTTCCAATCCTCTGGCACATGATAACATATGTTGTGGCAGAGTGTTTCCGAACAGTTTGATAGCCATTTGCGTAATAGGAAGCCAAAACATCCACAGGAACAGTTGTTGCTAGAGGTTCATTCAGCAATTCAATACCTAAGAGCATACTATTGTTGCTATATCTGCTCAGAAGACGGTAATAGCATCAGACCTCTGATTATATTAAAGCTATTGCACATACTAAATGTCTGCTTATTTTAGATATATGTCTCCCATGCACAAAGAAAGCTGGCCCTCTATACAAATAGGTCTTATCTCAATTCTCAAGCACTAGATGCATTTGTCTGCATAACAACTCAGCTACGAGAATTCTTTATCACAGACAAACCTAATATTCCTTTCTACAAAAATTGACTTTAGCAATCTTCTAAAAGCTTGAGTTCCTACAACACTATATGCATTCCTTTATGAACACATTTAACGATTGCAACTTAATGTAATTACTTGGACAATCTGTGAATATGTGCATTGGGAAATTTGAGTTCCTATATCTCTATCCTTCAAAATGAATTTCACTCTCAGACAATCAACAATCCCATGTAGGACCCTCTTTCTGTGGCATATAAAAGAACTGGAAAGCACAATCTCCGTAGTACATACACACCTCGAGGCAAGGAAATCAATAATAGTTAAACTTTGGGAAATATGGTCTGAAGAGTTAGACCAGTCAGAAGATCCATCTCTGCTGGCACTATGCTCCATTCCATTTTGTGAACCAGGTGCTGCATGGAGGTCAACAATAACCTTTAAACCATAATGTCTGCAACCAAAATAGTAAGTCAGTATGAATTTTTATCTCTAAAAGCACCTTACTAGCGTAACCCTATTATATGTCCCTTCCCTACACCACAAAAGAAAATGATCTACCCATTTCTTTCTGAACCTTTCTGACACTATCGTGGTCATTTTTCTTAAAGGTTTGAAAACTTCCTATTTAGTTGAAACTTAAATACTGCAAGTGGCACCTCTTCAAAACCATAAATAGGAAATGACGGCATCCAAAACTCACTCTGCCCATTTAAAAGCATTATCGAGAGCTTGTAAAGATCCTCTTATGAAAGGTGCTGGAGGATTCGGATCATATGCAATCCACCACCCAACTGGAATTCTAACAGTATTTATACCATTCCTTGCGAGGAATTTGAAATCCTTATCTGTAACAAAGCTGCTTCTATGTCTCTGCATTTTACCAACCAAGAAAACAACATAACAAATTGGATGAACAAAATTTTCCTTCACATATAATAGAATCAAAAGAAAGAAAGAATATTAATGTCCATGCATGACCAGAAAGTCGTCAATGGAGCCGGTCACGATCTACCGCACATCTCCAGGGAGTAGCCAAGGCATCTCCAAGTAAAGCATGAAAGAAAAAGCACTAAAACAAAAGCGTCCAATAAAGTAGTGCCTATAAATTCCATGATGAAAATGCAATGATAAGAGTTTGCATCTATCTCCTAGTGGCAAAGTAGGAGGAGCAAACTGATCTTTACATCATAAACTTTCTTTGCTTTATTAGGTCCATATCCATTTGCAAGCTGGTAATCTCCATGCAAATCATTGGCAACTATATTCATCTGGAAGGTTGCTGAATTGTCATGCCACCCAGGATCCCCTTGGTAATCTGCTGTAAGCTGCTCCTGGGATTGTGCCTGCTCACAGATTGAAAGAATAGTTCTCTCAGAAACAGCTCAGTGTTGTTCATATAATAGATCTTTCTCAAACACCGATTATTTCTGCATACCTGCATATACATTCCATTGAACGCCCTGATATGCACTCGGTTATGATGTTTATGGTGCCTAATTATATGGAATGTTTCCCAATCAGCAGGAGAATCTGCTTCCGCAGACATGTTGCCTCCTCCTCCATTTTCTGCTGTTAGGAATTGACCACTAAAGACTCTAAGTTGGTACATGCCATCTGAGACTCTCCACATCTGCAATCATAAGACAATCCTCAAAGTCTACATAAGGCAATTCCTAGAAAAATTTATACCCACAAAGACATTTGGAGATCACTTGAGAAATATATACTAAATAGATATATGCAGATGCCGGTATTGTTTACACATTCTTGACATCGGACAAATGGTCAATAGACAATCAGAGGTGGTCTTAGAATATTGATCTCTACAAGCACATGTGTCATGAACACCCTTTAAGGGTTTTTGTTAAATGTTATACACAGGTACCCTTGAGCTCAAGGGAGTCCACTCATGGAAGCTTACACGATGGTCCCACGGAGCCTGCTATTCTTAATGTTAGGCATGAAAACGCTGTCCTAAAAATACTCACCCTGAACTGTTTAGGGGGCATTTTTCCAGCACCAAGATGAACTAGGGAGATGGCTTCAATTTTTACAGCTTATGATTTGCTTGTGGCACTCATTATCCATCTACTGCATCCTTTTCTGATTGCAATCTCCAATTTTCCTGCTAAACCGTCATATATGTTTATGTTTCCATAATAACTCCTAACCGAGAGGGGAATTCATGGGATCACCCCCTTTGTCTTCTTAAGCTATGTTTTCCTTTTTTGCTTTAGCAGCTACCACTGAGAAAGAAATTGAAATAGGCTCCTTTCAACCATACTGTTAGACATGTTACCCCTCATATTGTGTGAGGTTTCTCACTCGTGCTTTTCATCATGATAACTGTGATTTTCATCACAACCCCTTGTGATTTTCATCACAGCTCAGATTCACTTGTGATTTTCATCACACATGACAGAGACTTGCAGGATGGCACTGATGGAGCACTTGACAATTACAGGGGTATTGTTATGGATACGCATACTTTCCTCGGCACTTACCTTATGGCATTGCTGACCATCGCCACCAGTGGGTGTGATGTCTAGACTCTAGAGGAGAGTTGCTGCTTGCACACTTGCTTGTGTCTGCCCCTTGGTCGCATCAGTTGAGGTTGTTTCAATGGTTTATGATGGATGCACCTTGGCTTGGTCATGGAGCACTCTACATATTTCAGGGCTTCTTAGTGTTATGGTGCCATGCTTGGTGTATTTACTTATCACTTGGAGAGAGAACTCCACACAGTCACTTGTTTCTATATTGATCTAGCTCTTGCTTTTGGCTAGACGTTGAGGATGCTGGATGGTGTTTTAAATATGGGGGAGCACCACATTGGGGCTTATTTGTCATGAGCTTGGCTCCTAGATATGGTGGACACCGTATTCTATGACAGCACTCCTTTGTGTACACATGTATTCTATGAGAGCACTCCTTTGTGCACACATGTTTAGGCATTTCTTGCCGTCCCAGTGGATATATTTGGTGATTAGTTGGCATGGTATGGAGGCTCATTTCTTGGACACCTTTGCGTATGTGGAGGCTTCTTGTTGTGGCTTATGTTGACTTGGATTACATGACCTAGTTTAGCTCACTACTAGCCTCCCCTCCATTGGCACATATGTTGAGGCATGGGCTATTTTATGATTTATTTGTTGGTTTTTGTAGCATTGGACAGGTATTTCCACAGAGGCTCGGTGTCTAGCCTGTGGAAATCATCCTTGTAGCCTCTCAGTAAACCGTAGGAGTTCACTTTATGTGTAAACGAATGTTCTTTTGTTAATTAAGTTAAATGCCTAAGTTGGTGGCATTAGTAACTTAAGTGAGAGTTTGATTAAGTTATAGCCGTTAGATCTAAAGTGAATGGGAGATTAGATCTCAACCGTCGATCACTTTAGGAGATCTATGGTTTTGGACTTAAGTCAAATCTCAAAATTATAAAGGCAGCCTAGGTGAGAGGATGAGACACAATGATGGTACACAAAGAGGAAGTGAGCACTCAAGTGTGTCAAGGCAGGGGACGAGGAAAGGGTGCAAGGGGCAGCTAGGGAAATAACAGCCAGGTGGGTTAGGCTATCAACTGCAGTTGTATTTCCTCAGAAGGGCCATTATCCCAGGACGAGAGCCCTGATTTTATAAAAATAAAATCATCACGGAACTGGTTTTCCCATGAGGGTTTTTCCATGGGTTGTTTACCCAAAATCTCATGTGCAATGTGTTGGGCTTCTATTGTTAATGCTTCTACTAGATTTTAACCTAGCTTGTCTAGTTAATCAATAAGTTGTTTTATAGCTGAATTTATTGTCGTGGTGCTAGGTTCTGAAAGTTCAACATGGTATCAGAGCGAGTTCTCTGAAAGACGAAGCCGGGTTGCACTAAGAGCGAAATTTTGCAGCTAGGAATTTTTATTTTTGGGCTACAGAGGGTAAAGAGACAAACAAAAAAAAAAAGAGAAAGAAGGGGGCACCATACGCAACCGCAACACGGAAGTACATAAGCGGTCAATTGCATGGTGAATCGAGTTGAGGAACAATCGCGGATCAGCAACAGGCTGGAGGCACGGGTTGTGGGGCGGAAGAGACGGCTGCTACAACAACCACAACCGCCAGGAAAAAGAAGTTCGCAGGTCGGCCACAACTATACCCACCAATGGTGTGAGGTCATGGTGGAGGTGGTTGACGGAGCAGAGGCGGAGGCGTAAGGGTCGTGAGGTGTCGGTTGGGATATCAGGCTGCCGCTACCATTCGCCATAGTAGTGGTAGTAGATCGGACTAGGGATAGTTTTTGAGGAGCTGATTGGATCGACGCAGGCAAGGAAAAGAATTGGGTTGGTGGCAGAGGGAGCTCAGCCGCCAGCGAACAGTTGGATCGAGCCGAGTGAAGGTGGTTGTTGGAGCTACCACTGGTAGATAGTCGGTCATCGTGGAAGGGGTTGCGACATGAGTTTCAGGCAGCCGCCAAGCCAAGGTAACAACACCGGCAAAGTTAAGTGTGGGCTGCGAGAGGCAACTGCATTGCTGCAGAACCAACCGATTGGAGCGGCAACAAAGGATGCAAGCTCGCGCGGGTCGTAGTTGCTGGGAGTGTGAGCGGACGGGCCGGTGAGGATAGCCGCGTGGTCTGGTCGTGGTGGCCGCACTGCAGAGGAGTCCAGGTGGTGTAAATCGAGCAGAGGTTAGATCGCGGACTAGACGAGGTAGACAGAGCAGCCAGCTCATAGGAATAGTCGGTCGATGGGAGGCTGTGGCAAAGGGAGGCAGGCAGGTAGAGTAGCCGAGACACGGGAAGATAGCAACCAGTGAGCAATTTGGTTGGCAACGTAAGTTGCAGGAGAGACATTCGACTGACAGAGAGAAAGGTAAGAGTTATCATTTGGAATCGCCGAACTGCATGGGAGCGTTGGGTCTGGAGATCTACGGGTGCACGAGTAGAAGCAGCAATAACAGTCGTTGTTGAGAGGCTACAGACTAAGGAAAACGGTTGTAGATTGGTTGACAGCAGGCACTGAGGTAGAAGGGTCTTAGATCGTGTAGCGGCTGAGGAGCAAAAGTGGTGGTTGACGATTGTAACAGTAGACAGCGTGGAGGCTAGGTTAGAAGGGTCGTCGGTGTATTAGCTGTTGGGTAAAGGAAAAGGCAATTGGAAGATGTGGCCGCAGGTGTTGTGAGGACGTGCAGCACAGGAGCGGCAAAGGTACAGTTGACAGAAAATCAGCTACAGGAGCTGAAATGTGGATAGGTCATGCGAATAGCAACTTACATGGAGTTGGGAGCACATGATGGGCATGGTGGTGGTAGCAGAGAAGGTCAGTTGGTAGCTACAGTCACCAAGTCGTCGTACGAGTGTCATGGGTTGGGGACAGTCAACTACCAGCACAAAGACAAGCAGGTCAACAGCCAGAGAACTGTCCAGCAGTCGAGCGCAGGGGCAGGGCGGCCCCTGGGCAAGTCCAGACAACACCTAGGCAGCAAGTAGGTGCACTGGGCAACAGGTAGGC
>JASDQU010215519.1:0-16373 GCA_032191745.1 Picea mariana
AGGTGGTTTTAATAGTATTGTTATTTCTCCCTTGACTCCTGTTGTTATTGCCCCCCTGGGGGTTCTGATTCCCTTGATTCTGGTTTTCCCCAATAGGTTGGTTCTGTTGGGGGTGATTCCCTCCTTGACCTAGGTTGTTATTGTTCCTATTTTTTCCTTTCTTTTTGGCATTATTCGACTGATGGGTCAGATTTTCCATATTCACCTGTTCAAAATTTTGATATTGCTGAAGGGGAGAGGGTTGAACAAAATTCACCCCAGTGTGAGGGTGTGGGGGAGCCATGGGTTGTGGAGGGCCAGGAAATGGAAAGTATGGATTCTATGGGGGTAATGCTCCATGAGGTGCATAGGAAGGCGTGGTTCTTTCGCTAGTACTTAGAGTATAAGCTAAGGTAGAGGGGATACCAGAACTTGTTTGGATAGGTGTGTGTATTGGGGGTGTTGGCGGTGGCCCACTTATGGGTGGAGAAATAGAAACAAGGTATGGTTATTGATAAGGGGGTGGGGGGCAATAAGAGGTTCCCCCATATGCTGGCAGATATTGAGGTGTGCCATACATTGGTGGATGTTGGGGTTGTGGACTATGGTGTGTGGTATTACCAATCAATCCGTCTGTTGAGTGAGATATCCCGGGTTTGCCTTGACTGAATGGCACGAGTTTTTGTAGATTAGGAATTAATGTGTATAAGTAACTTGATTATGAATATATGAGGTAGTATTGTTGAGCCTTACTGATGGCTTCTTATTCTGATTGAGGGAAGGTGGAAGCTACATCTTTACCGAGGAGAGAGACAAGTGATCTGAGAAACTAGTCAAGACATTATTGTTTGGTGGTTTATGCTTTGCACAAACTACGTCATCGACGCCACTCGTGAATGTGATCAGCGATATGGGTGGCTGAGGTTTGTTTGAAATTAGAGAGTAGTTCGAGACCATTGTCATGGCGGATTGGTAATTGGAAGATGGTAAAAAATTCTTTGGCCAAGGACTCGAAAGTCGCATGGGACCCCGATTTTTCGTCTACATACCATTTGGCTGATGGGCCAGTGAGTGTGCATTGAAATAATCGTAGTCGGATGGAATCATCCATAATGTTGTTGGAAGAACACCATAAGTGGAAAGTCATGACATGGTTGGCAGGGTCATCCCCTGCCTTTCCTTCAAACTTGGGGATGTCTGAAGGTACTTTGGTAGGCATTGCAGGCCATGTGGGGTCATGCAATATAGGATCATTTATGAGTTTTCTTAGATCTGGTATGTTGAGAGATGCCAAATATGGCATCTGTAGTGGGGGTGGAGGATTATTTCCAGACATGGTGTGAGTGTTCTATGAACCTGACCCTTGAGGAGGGCTAGGTGGGTTGGTACTTCTCCCTTGAGAGGAAGTTGGTCCCCCACTTCTGTGTAAAGGAGAGTGAATGGACGGTGACCCTTGTGAAGTGGACCCAAGTAAGGTGAAACCAAGCAAAGTTGATCCTAAGACAGTGGCACTCACAGGAGTATGAGATGGTGGGGTCGATGAGTTGGCAAGACTAGTGATTCCCCCTAAAATAGGAGGGAGATTTAGCAAGCATATAGAACGATGGGGGTTCTGTGGGTCCCCAATGATGTCCAACTAGCTGAGTGGATGTGTGCAGATGGTGGTGAGAGAAAAATAAACAAGAGTCGTTTGTTGCAATTTTTTTGAACTTTACACGATATATATGTCTAAATAAAATGTAAGCAAAAGTGCATCATACATACAATATTTTGAAAAAGAAGCATATATGTGGATAAGTGGGTTTTGTCCGCGTGGGGGATCAAAATAAAACAAGTGCTCATGTCCTAAAAGACGTAACGTCCTTCCTCTCAAATAGCACTGGACCTTCCAATAGTACTCAACAGTGGGGTCTAAAGTCACTGGAAGAGAAATTGGTGAAGGATGAAGTAATCAGTTATAATGGGGGGTAAAGGGGGCATATCTTGAAAGAGATGGCGATATTTCCCAATAGCCACACAAAATTTGATCAAGGTGCAATTACAACCCACAATTGCCACGTGGGTAGATGTCCTAAAATTTGGTCACTAGGTACCTCGGTCAAAGTGCGACATTTAGATTTTCGGCCTCAGAAATGGATCACGGGCTGGATCCTGTCCAGGAGGTGGGTGCCTCAAGGGGGGACACATAGAACAACAAGACCTCAGCCTTAAACCCTTCACGGGTATCTCCCTGCCTTATGGTGTTAGGAACACTTGACTTGGAGGATTTAAAGTTCCCTATTTGTCAACTTCTATTGTTTTGAAAATGTGCGAACCAGATAATGTGGAGTTATTTCGATGCCTATCCCCGAAATCCTACCTAGACTAAAAAATTTCTTTTGGCACCTCCTATGGAGGAAAACTTAGTGAGTTGTTAGAAAAAAATTTAGATGTGGTTGTTTGAGAGATTGGGGGTGTGAGCCAATCTCATTGAAATTAAATGGGAGTGGATAGTTTCGTCAAGAAGAGGGTGGGGTGTTTCGGAATCCCTTTGGAGGAAAATTACTTTGACCTCCACATTTCGAGATGGAAACTATGTGAGTGATAAGTGAATTTTGTGTGTGAATGAGTGGAAGTGTGCCAATGTTTTAATGAATTAGGTGTCACCTTGCTGCATGTGGACTTCGCTTGGTCCTTACAAGTGTTGATTACCTAATTAACTAAATGCCTTTGGTACAACCTTGCATAATTCAAAAGTCCCTATGAAGCTAGCATGTGGACATGTGGGTCCGTTACTAGTCCTTTAAACTCCCTATTTGTGATTTAATCTAAGAAAGATTTGAAACTATCCTAGATTGTGATCATGTGGGAATGTATGGGCCCGTTACAAAACCTTTAAAATTCCCTAGTGATTTAATCTAATAAAGAAAATTTCAACACTATCCTATCTTTGTAGCATGTAAGCATGTATGGGCCCATTATAATCTTCAGATGTGTTTGAAAAATAAACTAAGAGGAGTCCCGAGGGGGCTGTTGTCCTCTCCTAAAGGTTTTAATCTTTTCAAGAGAGATGAAATTGTCCTACAATCTTTTTCTGATTCTCAAGGTCGCTTGGAAGTGCGAGAGAAGAGCATACTAAGCAATTGTTATCCAAGTTCTAGTCCCAATGCAAGTTATATGTGATTACAAATGATTCCCAACTTATATTTTTAGTCAAAGCAAGCCATCCATGTGGAAAAATGAAAGAAAAAGAGGAAATAATGATTTTAAATTCCCTAAGTGCCTATGTGGTTTGACTAATCCCTTTATATGGAGAGGGAAGTAAGTGTGGTGCAGATTACAATCATGCATGAAATCACTTCTAAGAAGGCTAGGGGACTTCCCCAAATCACAAACAAGCTTACAATGTGTATTTTTTGGCACAGGTGTGCGGGTCTCAGAGTAGACAGAGGCACATTGAGCGCCTGTGCACAGACCAAAACAAGCTCTTGGGTGCAGGTGCACAGAACAATACTGAGGTTTTGGCACATGTGCGCACGATGCGTGACTGTGGGCCAAAAAACCCACGCACAACTGACACACGGCCGTGAAGAAAAGTCCGGATGGAATTCTCTCAATCTATCTTTGAATTGGATGTTTTGCAGGTCGGCATGGGCCGATTAAGGTACCTGCAAGTTAAATAAACCAAAAGAGGAGCAATAAAAACCCAAATGGGATAGGAAATTGATACCTTTCCCCATAGGAGTCGCCAATATGTTACACCTCTTTTGTCACCTAAATGAGCAAAACATAGGTGCTTACAAGCTTAGTTGGGTTAGCTAAGCAATACAACTGTAAAGGAAAAGGGTTAGAGAAAGAAATATAAAAGACTAAGCTAAGAATTAAACTAAGAAATAAAAGAACAACTAAACTATTGAGCATAAGGACATAAGAACATAAAAACAATAAGACTCATGTCACCAATGGCAAGTATTGTATTAGTGAAAGAAAACACAAAGAAGAAAGAGGACTTTGGGTCCCTTCTTCCTCCAAGGGAGGGCTCTTGAACCCCCACAACTATGCTCTTCTTACAACTTTGAATGAAATGGTGAAATAATCCCAAGCTAATCCACTCAAGAGGTGAGATGGATTGCCCAATGTAATGGTGCTAGTATGCTCTTGATGAGAATAAATGATTCCTCAAGAGAATAGCAGTAGCATAACTTTGCTAATGAATTCCTTGAAAATGAAGTGCACCCATGGCCTTATTTTATAACACGTCTTTGAGGTATTGTACAACCAGATTGTAGTGTAAAGAGAGGCTATTTAGGGAATTTTTAGGTCTTTGACCAGCCACCCAGTTGGATCCAGTCGAGATTTGGGTGTCAAATCAACTTGGAAGCTGAACCAGAAGTGGGTGGGAGGCCAACCAATCTCATAAATGCATTGTTCTCAGATGTGCGTGACATTTAGAAACTACAGTTGCGCATCGGGTGCATGTGTGCATTCTGTGCATCTCTGGTTCACACATGTGCACGCGTGCCCTATTTAGTCATAGCGCATCTTAATTTTATCACTGGTTGTATAGTTTTGGACCTTTTGGAAATGCTTTTGTGGTAATGTTGGTCCATGGGTGACCTCATAACTACTTGACGATGCTGGATTCTTGTAACCATTTGGAGATGAAATTTCAGTGATAACAAGAAGGTAGGGAACTTTTATGTGGACAAAACAATTGCAGTACTGCAAAATCATTTTTCTTGGCTGAATATTCGACAAGATGTCTACACACACATTAGATCCTACATTGTTTTCTCCATTGACAAACCTGGCATAAAGAAATGGGGGCTATACACCCTTATGTCTACTCCCAATAGGCCTTGGGAGTCCATATCCATGGATTACATGTCAAGTGTACCTTCAACCAAGCATGGGAATCACTGTGTTTTCGTAGTCATTGATCAATTCTCTAAAATGGTAGTTTTTGCACCCTGCAAGAAGAGCATCACAATCGAGGCCATTGCTAATCTCTTCTTTGAACGTGTTTGGATTCATTTTTGGCTCTATTATACCACAATTTTCCACATCATTTGCACTTGTGAGATGACTTAGTCCTTATCCCTAGCTTGCAAATGTAAATCACAACTTCCCTCATCAAAATTACTTAAAAAACAACACTTTTGTGTCTATCCACAAGTCACCCTCGTGCAAACCACATATTTTCATGCCTTTCTAGTTTGCAAGTCGGGGATGCCCTAAAAGAATGTGAAAAATGAAATAATTCCATTTTTTCAGGTGGGGTTTTTAGTTGGGCTCATTCCTAACCTCCCCTGAGCCTGTACACAATGGAATTCAACCACCTCAACCTAATGAGTATGGTATAAAGTCACTTTTGGGGGCATGGATGAGGAGGAAAACCAAGGTGCAAATTTATGCTGAAGAATTTGAAAGATTCCTTATCTCCCCTATCCTATGAGTAGCATCCCCTTGATTTTGAAACTTTCTTTCCAGTACTCCTTTCTCTCTCCTATGTGATTATAGGGTATGTTCCTATCCCTATTGAGTCATCTGAGGAAGGGAAATCATGTTGTGTTGATGCTTGAAGGACCATTACAGGAACCTGGGTGGTTGGATTCGAGGCAATGCCAACGGTTGGAGTCATGTTGTAACCACTCATTTCTACTGTTTCTAATAAAAGAGTTCCCTTTAACTCCATACTTGTATGATATTGTTCAATTTACTTATTTATGCCAATTTTTTTAACATATTTGAATTTATTTGTATATTACATGTGTAATTTGATCGTATAAATACCTTGTTGGAGAATTTTCTTGATCTCCTTTTGCATATTAGTTTGGGTATATATCAAGAGAGGATTGAGGGTCGAGGGAAAGGAATGACATCGACCGAAAGGATACAAGGTATGGCATTCTTTCTCCTTTATTCTTAGGAAGTTATTTCATTGCAAGTTTTGTATGCGAGGTTAGGTTCTGTATTTGGTATATGGCCAAGATCTACTATGACATGACCCAAAGTCAAAGGGGGAAAATTCCATAACAGATTTTACGACCATACTAGGGATATCTTCTCCTAGTTTGGGTCGGTCTTAGGGTTTCCTGTGTTGTCTTAGTTTTTTTAATTTTTGTTGTTTTCTGGATTTTATTTTCAAAGCATTTTCCATCTAGGACCTTTTCCTAAAGTTTATGGAAGCCTCCTTCTAGGATGGATTTTATATTTTTCAATTCTAAATTATTCATCCTGAGTTTTCTCTTTATGATTCATGGATATCCATGATTTTCCTTTGTCTAACCCGCGGATGTCCATGAGTCCAAGTGTACACAGTTGTAAATCTGTGTAAGAGTTTCTATTTTGTGAGCTTTTCTCTCTAAACTAGAGGGTCTAATTTGGTTCTTCAACATAATCTGAACCTCTTGGGTCTGTGTTTTATTTTAATTGCTTTGTTAATTCTTATACAAATCTCTAATTATCTGAAAGATATTACATGTTTATAAGTGAGTTATGGTTATAAAGTTCTTAAGGTTAGTTGAAAGGTTAGTTGTATGTATGAGCTTAGTTTCTAGATTGAATGTTGTTTCAGTGATTAGAAAATGTTTCCTTTCTTCTTTTTTAACTTCTTCCCTTCATTCATAAAAATAAAAATAAAATTTGCATTTTAGTTGCATATTCATTTTTTTTAAACAAAAAAGACAAAAATAGCTTGTTTGCTGGTTTTTCTTCTCTTGTTTCCTTTGCCTTTAAATGTGTCAAGAAAAGAAATTTTTTGTTAGCATTCAAGTCTTTAGGAATTTTATTCTTCTTTGATAGTTGTTGATTTCGGTCATAGTAGCCTTCCATAAAAGAAAAGAAACCTTGTTTGCAAAGTTTTTCCATTTTGTTTTGCATGGCCTTAAAAGAAATATTTTAGATTGCATTGCAAAGTGATTTGAGATCTTGCATACAAGAAATTGCATTGTTTTCATTTCAAAATTCATAAAACAAAATAGTTTGTTTTTAGTTGAAGAATTGTTAGCACTTTTAGTTTTCAGTGAAGAAATTGCATTGTGCATAGTGTTCTTAAAAGTGTTTATCTTTCTTTGGGTTTTTCAAAACATCATCCAAGTTTCATCCAAATTTTTTTTGATTAAGTAACAACCAATAAAACAAATGCTTCATAAAATTTATTAAACATTTTTCATTTCAATAGAATACACAAACAAGTTTAGGCTAGGGCCTTGGTGTATGTTAGAGAGTAAATTTCTCCAAGGCCCCCCCAAAAAAAATAGGAACCTGATATAAGGAGTGTAAAATATGGTTGTTATATAGTTGTGGCTAGGAAAATCCTCTCACATAGGAGCTAAGCACGAGGTCGCATAAGAGAGAGGCAACGATATTCCCCTCCAAATTTTTACCAAGCGTAGTGGAGAGATCATATATTGTGGGTTTTTCCTGAAGTGATAATGACTCATTTGGTGTTAGTCCTCTGCAAATTTTGAACTTGGTTAAAGTTTCCTGAAGTGATATTGGACCTCTTGGTATCAATCCTCTGGAGCCTTTAACCTATATTAAAATTTTATGAAGTGACACTGGCCTTTTTGTAGATAGTCCTCTAGAAAAGCTTTGCACTTTGTTAACTTTCCTATACATTTGATCCTGACTATTGACTGTCCCCTCAGATAATGAATGGGAGTCAGTAACCATAGTTTATCTTCCTATGGATCTCAGAGGTGAGCATGGGGGTTTATCGTGGTACCTTAGGCGAATTTTGTATCACACCTTTCAGTACTGTTGGAGGGTGCCCCACGAAGTGTGGGTACTTGCAATGGATAAGGCTAGTCAGTGGAGTTCAGGATAACTACTTCTCATCCCTTTGGTCGTTGGTCCACAAGAATTAATTAATCTGTGCCTCTATCCGGAGGTCCCTTCCTTACTTTGTTACTATTACAGTTTCAGGGCTTAATCCACCTGAGCCAGGATATTGGAAAAGTAGTTTTTGTTTGTTGTTACCTCTAGGATTTTTGTAGTGGTGTTATTGGTGGTCATAGATTGATTTAAGAAGACACATGGATAGTCTCCTAGAGATTAAAAATGAAAGAAGATTATCAAATTCCTTGTAGATCGAGGAGAATTCAATGGATTCCATCAAAATAACAAGTTAGAAACAATTCTCACCTTCCTCTGCTAAGGTGTCTCCTTGATCAATCATGGACTTTTGTACTGATTGGCCCAATAAACATCTCAACTATATAACCCTCAAAAGTTAACGCTTCAAAACTGAAGGTTGTAACAGTTGAATATCTTAGAGACAAAGAATATGATCTGACATTCAACCCTCCGCTAATCAAAATTTTTGCATCACCTATGGTACAAGTTCTTCCTCCTAGATTAGAATTTATTGATAGTATCCCTCTTCACTAGGATGCTATGGATGACATTCCACAAGTGTCTAGGTAAGGAGTCCGTACAACTCCCACTATGGAAATAGTCACTAGTGGCATATTTCCTCCTGGTATGTCTAACACACTGACTAGTGTGGTTTATTCCACCATAGTCACTATGATCAACAACACTGCTCCGTTGGCCATTGGTTCCACTCTTTCTATGAGTTTAGCCATGTCATTGTTGTCAACAAGAAACACTTTTTATTTCATTATGTTGATGATGGGAATGCTTAACACGTTTATTGGTTCCCAATTGATGTCCCAATTTTCCTTAGGGTGGAGGTCATATTCATCCATCATTCCCATCCGTTGGGAGTGGGGATTTACCATATTTCAGTCCTAACCCCTTCGAGGGATGGGGAATTTATATGGGTGTTTCTAGCATGCCATCCACTTCCACTTTGTTCATGTTATATGGTGGATTCAGGAGTAATCCCTTCGCCACATATGTAGTGTCAGTAGGGGGAAACCCCTTCCAATCCTAGTGGAATCCTATGCAAGGGTCTTTCCCTTCGCAAGGGATGTCATCAAGGGAAACCCCTTTCTCTATCAATACAACCACATGCAAGGACTAGTTCCTTCACAAGGAGGTCTTGTACAAGGAAACCCTATATTTCAATCTGGGATTCAGATGGGTGGACGTTATCCTCTGTTCAACTAGATGCAACAAGGTTTTACCCAAATATTTGGTCCATCGAAAAACTCTTCCTGGAAACCTAGTGCTAGTTACAATCCAGGACCTTATTTTCAAGTTGCTAATTAGTCGATGATGCAACCTAGGCTACCTTTTCTGGAAACTCTTCATTTTCCATATTTTTCTAAGTTGATGAATGACTTGATTCGTCATGACCCAATTTGGCCGACGCCCCCCCAAAAAAAATCTTTAGATATACCAAAATTTGAAGGAAAGAGCAGGGAATATCTGCAGGATCATGTGATAATGTTTCACTTATGGTGCTCATCTAACTCGCTTAACAATTACTCGATCGAGTTATGTTTGTTCCAATGCACCCTCACCGAGAGTGCCACAATATGGTATATATAAATGGATAGGTCAAGGATGTGATTTTTGGTGATATCTCCATGGTTTTTCTCAACCAATTCCAACTACATGTCTGATATGATGCTAGTACAAATATTTTGGCCAACATTGAACAAGATAAGGCTACGCATATTTCTGATCATATTCGGGAATGGGGGAGACAACATAGTTTAATTAAAGCCATGGTTCCACCATAGTTCCTCTTAGAATGGTTCCTTAAGTTGTTTCTTTCTTATATCTCTAAGGATGTAGCAACTTCAGGAATATTTACTAAAGAATATACAATTTTTAGAGTGCAACAATTGGAGTTGATTTACTATTAATAAAAAATTATCGATGAAATCATTCCTAAAAAACATGGGCAACCCTCTACTTATCAAAACCAAATTTAGGAACACATGCCTATGGAATTGTCAGTTCCTCTCAAAGAAAAGTCGTAGATCTACTCTCTAACTAGATGCAACAGTCATCAATTTAATAAACTGTGGTTGGTCCAACCTCTGGCTCGAACACTCCCACCACCCAGTCCTCGGATGTGCACATTGTGTAATCAAATACTCATAAGGTTCCTAAACATCCTAGAGAGAAAAATAAAGGAAAGGGAAAGAAGGGTAGTGGGGCTAATCAAAAAAATCCTAATAAGAATGCTGAGGGGGCAAAGAATGAAAAGAGGAAGGTGAAATTCCCATGTAATATTTTTGGGGATGATGAACTTACTCATCGATTCCCAAAGATGGAAGAATCCCAATGTTTGATAAAGTTGCAACAACAACAACAACCTGTTGTATTGCAAAATCTATTTTCGTAATGAAAAAATATGTAGGTCGACTCTTCCACTTCAAATCCGCAAGGGGGCACTCCTAGTGCACCTTTTCTAGAAGGATCTTTGTCTTTCATTAATATGGTTAATTATTTGAAGTTAAAATATGAGGAGGTAGACTTGTCGATCATAAATCATGATTATGCTAATCTAGAGTCGACAGCGAAAGGTAAAGAAAATTTTGATCCCAAGGGCCCTCTCCACATAGAAAAACCTAAGAAGGAAATGATGTTGTACATATGAAAGGGTATGTACAAACAGTCTTCACATAACCCTAATTCTCTATATGCGCCCAACTATTCCATTATTGAGGATTTAGCTCAAACACATAGATGATTTTAGGGGATAATTTTCACAAATGGGCTAATTTTGCATGTTTTTTCCCGTAAAAAGATTCTCCAATTTCCATTTATTATAAAAACAATTCGCCCAAATTTCATAGAATAAAATTATTTTACCTTAAAAATTTCCAGAATTTTATAGAAACTATATAAAATACCTAAAAATTTGAATATTTTTACTAAAATATCACCAAACATTTCACATTTTGCATATTAAGAACTAGTAAGATTAGCCCAGGTTTTTACATTTTAGTATAAATTTCCATCCTTAAAATTATCCCTTCTCAAACACCATGCGCGATGTATGCTTTAGAGGTGCTTCAAAGTTTCCCTACACAACACACCACATTGTTATCCGCGATTAGAGCGGAATATTTTTCCAACCTTCTCACTATGAAGTTTGACACTACTAATGTGAAGCCTCACCTTCCTTATCATTTATCCTTCCATATCGACATTGTTTATGCAAAGCACATCATGAGGAGGACCATTGTTGATGAGGGATATTCCACATGTGTCATGTATTTGTCCTACTTGAAGGATATCCTCTCTCCAGAGCTCGCACTTTCTCCTACTTTTTTAACTGCGTTTGGTAGATGATAGTTTAGGCCGCACAAGATTTTTCATCTTTTTCGGTCCAATTAGGAGGAAAGTTTGTTTCCATTGAAGTATAAGTAGTTTACAAACCGCTCGATTATAATCTATCATTGGGAAGGAGTTGGACTTATGTGATGATAGTTGTCGTCTCATCAGTCTTTCGAATTTTATGCTTTCCCCATGAGGGAAGGATTGTCATTATTGATGAAATGGATTTTAACAACTCTTGCTCCATGACAAATCTAAGATCCATGGTTCCCTAGATTGAAAAATCTCAGTCAACAACTAAGAGTATCTATGTTGGAATGTGCCATTCACTCATGGGAACTTTTAATTTCCCAGCACTGGTAGCTTATATTCGGGATACCTTGGTCGAATTGCAAAATTCGAGTCCCCCAACTTTGGTGATGAGATTTGGGTCATTTGGAACTTAATATATAAAAGATCCATGGGTGTTACCCTCACCATGAGAATCATTCGATGGTCGCACAAATGTCAGGATGGTTATTCCACTGTCTACAACTGCGATCACTTATCAAGCTATTCAGTGCACTACTGTAGACCCTAATCAAACTCCTGCATGGATAGAGGAGGATGATCAGTACCCAAACTCTATTACCACCCACATAATTTGAAGAACCCGAAGGATAATGAGTCATATACTCTGTTGAACATCATTATTGCCAAGGCTATATGTATTTTCTCAACTTGCTCAGGTCCAAACCATTAGGGCCCCTTAGGGGTTCCAACCAGGGAGCACAAATATTTTGTTTCTATCAAATCCAAGCCTTTTAATTATCAAGAATTCATTCCAACTGGAACAAGCAATGGAATCTGACCTTGTAGGAAAAGTAGGAGGCCAATGAAATTGGAGGATATTCTTAGATCAATTGTATATTTAATTCATCTAATGCATCGTACCATTCTTATAGACAATCTACTGGTAGAGGGTTAGGCCAAGTAGTCGACATCCTTTCAATCGATTCTTTGGGAATATCCATAAAATCGTATGGATACCTCTCTTCTCCCTTAGCAAGGAGAAACAATATCTCTAAGGTGACATAAACCATTAGATAATGGGATGAACCAAATATCCTTTCATGCAATTGATGGATAAAAGGGAAACACCAAGTCACACTTTCTTAATAAATTGCTACTTATAGGTTTCATTTCTTTTAATTCTCTCAGTAACACATTTTTCTACATTCTATTGACTTGACTTATCATTGGCGGATAGAGAGATCATGGAACAACCGAATGATAAGGATTGGGGTGTGGAAGGAGGATAATTTAAGTTGGCCATGACTAGAAATGAAAATTGGACAATGAACACTTTAGAAAAGCATGGTGTCTATGTTGAAGGGAATATGGAGAATGTATCAAAAATCATCTTGATAAACATTTATAGAACCCAAGATGTTGTTGAAAACGTCTTGATCAGAGAATATTGTTCTCAATATGAATTTCATCAATATACGGTTCTTTTCAAATAAATTTGTGATGTTTTTGCCTGGTCATATGAGGAAATTCATGGCATAGATCCTAGGATTTTCAAACATGAATATTCGAACATACGAAAACATCAAGCCTGTTCGAAATGAGTTGAAACTAGTTAACCCAAGGAAACTGGCAGAAATCAAAGTTGAGGTGGAGAATTTGCTCAAATCTTACATTATCTACCTAGTACCTTTGACAAAATGGGTGTCTAACCCTATTATGGTCGACAAGAAACATGGTACGATTCATGTATTCATTAATTTATGTGATTTGATTAAAGCTTGTCTTAAGGAAAACTTCCCTATGTCATTCATTGACTAGATACTTGACGAGTGTGCAGGAAGTGAGATTTTCTTTTTTATGGACGATTTTTCTGGTTATAACCAAATACAAATTCACCTCGAGGACCAATGAAAGATGACTTTTATTTATTCATGGGGAACCTTTGCATATAATAAGATGCCCTTTGGCCTTAAAAACACTGGAGCCACCTTTTAGTGGGCCATGATGTTTATTTTTCACAATCTTAAGCACATTGTGGAGGCTTATTTGGATGATCTCAACACCCATTCATGTAAGAGGGCGCAACATATTTTACACCTTCTACTTGTCTTTGAAAGATTCCACCTCTATTGAATTTGCTTGAACCCACACAAATGCATATCTCATGTAACATTAGGAAGTCTCTTATGATTCATCGTTTCAACTAAGGGGATCATGGTTGACCCTCTAAAGGTTGAAGAAATAACCTAGTTGCCTCCCTCACACATAATACGTTAGATTTAGAATTTATAGCAAAAGACAAATTTTCTACAACGTTTTGTACCAAACTATGCTAATATCACATAAGGTTTTATGCGCCTTTTAAAGAAATGGGTTCCTTTTCACTTAGATGAGTTAGCACAATGTTCTTTTGATGCATCGAAGAAGTATCTAGTTTCCACTCCCTTGATTACCCCCCCAGATTATAATAGATATTTCTTGCTATATCTCACAGCAGATGAATATTCGATTGGCATGGTATTAGTCCAGGAATATGACGAGCTCCATGGGCATGTCATATATTACTTGATTCATGTTTTTTTAGGACCTAAACTAAAGTACTCTCATGTTGATAAAATAACATTAACATCATTTCATGTTGTTCAACGTCTCCGACACTATATTATATTATGAAAGATGATTGCCATCACTGATGTTAATCCTTTTCATGAGTGTGTTTTGACTCAACGAATCATTGGTGTGAAGTAAAAAAAGTGGATTGTTGTTCTTCAAGAATTCCATCTAGATTTTTCCTCTGCCAAGTCCAAGAAGTCATTAGCCTTTGTTGAAATTATTTTACAGTTCCCAGTAGAGAATGAGAAAAATGAAGTTATTGACTCATTTCTAGATGAGCATATATTCCTCATCTCTTTTTTCGATCCTTGGTATGGGGATATCATAATACATCTCCAAAATCTAAAATTCCCTCCACATTTCTCGCAAGAGGAGCGATGACGGGTCCACCACCTAGCTAAGAATTACCTTATTATCATCGAAAATTTGTATTGATGAGGGGTGGAATCAATTTTCCATCATTGCCTAATTCATGAGGAAGCGAAGTTAGTTTTGAATTAGTTCCATAGTGGAGCATGTGGCAGTCACTTATTAGGGTTGGCAATGACCCTGAATATTTTGTGCCCTGGTTATTTCTAGCCTACGATCTTTAAATATTACATTAAAGCAGTCAAGAAGTGTCATCCTTCTCAAATATTTACTAAAATGATGTGCACGCACCCTTCTCCTATGTTTCCAATTATTACTGTTAGCCCCTTCATGAAGTGGGGGGTATATTTCATGACATGCCACCCAGTTTTGTCTAGGGGTCATTGATATATCATAGTGTCTGTTGACTACTTTACAAAGTGGGAAAAATCGATTCCTACATTCCATAATGATGGGGGAAACCACAACACTTTTCATTTTCAATCAAGTTGTAGCTCGGTTCAGGGTTATGAAAGACATTGTCACTTACCATGGTAGTCATTTATAGAACCGTATGATGTCTGAATTAGCATTAAAATTGTGTTTCGGGTAGGATCATTCGTCTCCTTACTATCCTCAGGATAATGGTTAGGCCTAAGTTGTTAACAAATCCTTGAAAACCATTTTAAGGAGAACTATCAATTCGACCATATCAAATTGGAATTTAAAGTTATATCCAACATTGTGGGCCTATCGAACCTCTTTCAAAACTGCAATAGGCTTCTCACCTTTTCAACTTTTTCAAGGAGTAGAAGTCATTTTTTTGGTTGAATGCAAAGTCCCTTCGCTAAAAATTGTTGTTGATATCCTCCCTGACACGACTCCACTTGAAGAGAACCTTGTTTACTTGTAACATTTTGATGAAGTCAACATGTCTCTTTAGAAAATTAAGCGCATAATAAACGTGTTAAGTCCTAATATGACAAGTCGGTTCATCCTAGCATTTTCTCCGAAGGTGACCTTGTTTTGGTCTATGACCAGGATAAGCATGCCTTAGGAGTGGGTAAATTCAACCTGCTATGGTGTGGTCCAGGGTAATTTGTTCTCAAAGCCTATAAATGGGATCTACCTCAAAAAATACTATGTTTGAGCCTTGTGGCTCGAGTACTAGTTATCTTGTAATTATTGTTTAATTTTGTATATAGTTAATGTAGGTGTCTTTTTCTTTGTTTACATTGTTTATTATTGTGCTTCTGTTGTACGACAAATGCCATGGGAGTCATCAGTTTATATTGGATTTGCATAAGGTGCCAATCATCACACTCAAAACCTTTCTTTTGTTTCTTGGGTGATTTAGTTTCCCACTAACCAGCTAGTATCCATTGGAGGTGTTTTTATTAGAACAACTACCAATAATATTTATGAGTATAGTATTTTCATCAAAATATTGAAATATGCTTTATCATATGGCATTCAACGTATTCAAGTATATCTATATTCTCAGTTGGTTGTGTCATAGCTGAACGGTCTATATCACATTCACGATCCAATTTTGTTACGATCACTTCCTTAGGGGACGTCTTCTCGAACAATCATTTGATTTAATCACATATGAACATGTTCCTAGGAATTCTAATATAGTTACTGATGCATATGCTAATTATATTCTAGATTGGTATTTTTCTCATTAATCACATAATCATAAACAATTTACACATGTAAATATTCATCATCTGCAAGTAAATTATAATAATAATGCACAAAAAGATATATACATACATACATATGTGTGTGTGTGTGTGTGTCCAAAAGAGGTCCATAGTACAAAACTGGGCTTGTATCCCTAAATGTTTATAAGTATAAAATGGTTTCCTTGGCACATAAAGTATAGGCCTATGGCCGATGAGCCCTATCATAACAGACTATGGAATTCGCTAAAAGTCGAAAAAGGTGGAACCATGTATGGGGTAAACCAATAATGTGATGTTGCTTCCCCACTAGCAGATTATCTATGGTGTCCATAGGGACTGAAAGTGTCAAAACCTCCAAGTTTCTCCCCATGCTCCGCAAGGTCCTAACTGCATCATCATTGGGCATCATCCCCTGTCTCATCTCATCCTTTCTTCCTATATCGTGGGACTCCTGTAATGGCTTGAAAAAGATGCATTCTATCTTGGCAAAGACTCCTGTAACGAATTTCTAGCCTTTCACTTTATTCATTTGCGACTCAACACCTT
>JASDQU010215520.1:0-18303 GCA_032191745.1 Picea mariana
CGTGGCTATCTTTGAAACAAAAGACTTCCCTGGGTTGATAATTTATGTTTCACTTAGTTGTTTAAAATTAATTAAGCAATTATAGTGACCAACAGTACTCCACTTCCGAGGCACCAAAAGAAAATTTAGATTGTTTGAGGAAAATTTGGTGTTGAGAGAGTAGATGAAGAACTTGATCCACATGAGCAATATGGGCCATCCAGGTTATATTATAGATGAGGATGTCATCAAAGAAAACTAAGACAAAGTGATGGAGAAAAGGATGGAAGAAATGGTTCATGAGGCTTTGGAAAGTGGAGGGAGCATTACACAAGACAAAGGGCATGAATAAGAAATAATAGTGGCCCTCATGAGTTCAAAATGTAGTCTTAGGAATGTATGCCTCTTTCATACGTATCTGGTTGTAGCCAGAATGAAGATCAAGTTTAGTAAAGTACTGGGAACCACTTAATTCATCCAAGACATCATCAATGACATGAATGGGAAATTTGTCTTTGATGGTGAGTTTGTTTAAGGCACTAAAGTTAGGACACATGTGCCAAGAGCCTTATTTCTTAATGACCATGACCATGGGAGAAGAATAGGAGCTAGTAATAGGATGGATAACACCCGTGGAAAGCAATTATTAAACATTTTTCTCAATTTCATTTTTCTGTGCAAAGGGATGGCGATAGGAATGAACATTGGGAGGAAGGATTCCTGGGGTGAGGGGAATGGAATGATCATGAACACCATGGGAATGGGGAAGTCCTTGGGGAGTAGAAAAAACAGATTGATGTTTGGAGAGGATGGATTGGAGGTCGGGATGCATAGAGGGTGTCTCAATGGCTTGAATGGAATGGAGTTGTGCAATAATTCTTGAATGGCCTTTTTTGAGGAGATTTTTCATGCAATGGGAACTAATGATCTCAAGGAAACCTATTGTGATGCCTTGGAACTTATATGGTGCACCCTCCTGGTTGAATTGCATGGTTAATTCCTTAAAATCCATGATTATGGGGCCTAGAGTGCTTAACCATTAGACACATAGCACAATTTCACAACCACCAATGTCGATAGTGAACATATGAGATTTCAAGTTGCACTGGCCAATTTGGAGACACACATTTTCACAAAACCCCCCACATTTCATGGAACCTCCATTGGCAATCATGATTTGAAAGTTATTGATGACACATATATAACAATTAGTTTCTTGGGCAATGCAACGATGAATAAAATTATGGGTGTTGCCACTGTCGATGAGGATGATGACTTTCCAATGCTTAATGTAACCAATTAGCTTGAGGGTTTGGGAAGAAGAGAAGCTAGTGAGAGCATTTAGGGAAATGACTGGTTAAAATTCTGCGGGGGTTGAAGGTGGAGTAATATTAATTGGTGTAGGTGACTCAACCATAGGGGGATCCTTGACCTCTTCTTCAGAAACATCTTCATAGATGGCCATAAAAATTTTTTTTTCCTTACACTTGTGCCCAGGAAAATATTTTTGATCATGATTATAACAAAGGCCCTTGAGTTGGCGTTCAACCATTTCTTCCACGGTCAATTTTTGGATCTTTAGTGGAGTGGAAGGATGGGTGGGGGTGAGTGGTTTCGGGCGAGGAATAAAAGAGGGTTTTTTGGTTTGAGAAGAGATAACTTGTTTTAATTCCTTAGCTCATTTAGTATTTTCCACCCAACTCTATGGGCGAGCCATGAGAACATGAGCATAGATCTCGTCCTTGAGGCCACTGATAAAGCATTCTAAAAAAAAACATCATACATGCCCTCTGTACGAAAATCTAAGCACTCAAAAGTGGCTATAAAGTCTTCCATTGTGCCAAATTATTTCCACTTGGTCAAGCGACCTAAATGGTGGGTGTCAGTGTCAAATCATTCATAAAGATCTACAAAAAATTGTGTCCAAGCCACATACCCTTGGCAGGCATTTTTTCTCCATTTCCACCATTGCCAACGTTCTTTATCTATATGGAGAAAACTATACCGAAGTTTGGCCAACTCATTAGTAATGTCGTACAAAGATAAATAGTATTCCATTTGAGTTACCCAACTGGTGGGATCCGAGCCATCAAATTTATTCACATCCACTCGAGGAAGGTGAAGTTCACGTTGAAAGGGATGGGATTGAAAAGTATGGGAATGGGAGAACATCTCACCTTCAGGGTGCAAATTTTTATCATATGAGGTAATGTTTGTAGGAATATTCAATTTGGTGCAGCTATTGGCAATAAAGGATTCAAGCTGGGAATAAAGGTCATGTTTCAGGGTGTCTATTTTGGTACTGAGTTTCTGCACTTCCTGTTGGGTCTCTATGAAATCAAATGACAAGGTATTTAGGTGGGCTTCCATGTCTTGGCTACAGGTGTGGGTCATGATGAAAGGGGGTACCAGAAAGGGGCGGGTAGGAACACTTAGAAAAAAAGGTTATGAGTGAAGGGTATCACGATAATCGGGGAAAAGAGGGGAATCCAATGGGGTAGGTACCAAATAATGGGGTCGGGACCACAAGGAAAAAAGAATGTGGAAAAATGATAAGTATTCAACCCAATATCTCAGGGAACTAACTAAGGAGGCTAGACCGTACCGTTAGCCATACTACCTGATTTCCTAGGTACTAGAGAGTATCTTCTTGAGTGTTGTTCTCGGTGGCACTATAGAAATCAAGTGGCCAATCAATATATCTATGGAGGGATTTAGGATATCTAGTTCAGTCTGTATATAGGTGTTGTTTGATGTGTTACCACTCAAAGCGATACCAACATGGGTTACTTGTAGTTCCTGCATGTATGCTTCCTTGACCATGGATTTATGCGTTGAAAGGCAACAAAAATCTTTCCGGGTAATTTTTTTTTTGAATGTGAGCCCATCCTACACTTCCAAATACAAAAAAGTGATTTACATTTGGCTTAAGTTTATTCCATGCTTATTTCAGTGTCATATTTTTAAGATCCTTTGTGTTAGTGCGATTTACTATGTAATTTTCATAGTTAATGGATTCCACCCAATACTTTAGAATTAATACCTTAGATTAAATCATACAATTAGCCATTTCTTTTAATGTGTGGTTCTTTATCTCATCAACAACATTTTTTTTTGGTGTATGTTGAGACCTAGGTCTGCACCCCTGCTCCTCCTGTCATTACCCTATACCTCCATAAAAAAATCATACATTTTTCTGTTGGTTAAGTTGGTCCCCCATTACAAAAAATGACATAGCTTTTATGATCATTACCCCTCTTGATTGATTATTGCACCATCTTTTGTTTTCTTGAAGGGAAATTATATGTTATGGTTTGGGTCTGAAGTACTTGTCATCATGTTTACCATTGGTTGATTTCATAGAAGGTGTAATAGTCTTTTATATGCACAAACACACTCGTTCTTGCAAATAGTGTAAAAGCACGATGTTTTAATTGTTTAAACTAATTTAAATATTTAAAAGTGTTGTGTTGGCACCCAACATGCATTTGCATGTTCCTGAGAATTCAAGTTCATGAGGGTTATCCTCCAAGTAATTTTCAAATGACACCAAACCAAATATCAAAGACCAACATACAAGAAATGGAAGTCAATGTTTTGAAGGGAATGACAATGGAAAAAGGGAAATAAAATCCTAATGAGGGTGAGACTGTAGAAACACCATTTGTAGCTGTGAAAAAAAAGTATCCTAAAGACTCCAGTAAACAATAGGGAACATAGGATTATGGACTTGATCTTGAGCAAGACTCTATTGGCACCTCACCACATGCAGGGGATCCTCACCACAGTTCACAAGACATTAAACCAGAGATTAAAACTGACACTTTGGGAGTACAGGAGTCCATTAAAGGAACACAAGGAAAGGAAACCGAGGTAATACAAAGATATAATATGAGAAAAAGGAGAAGAACATTGGTTGACCACAACAAGTCTATCACAGAGCAAGACAAGAAGAAAATGCAGGTTGTGGTCAAAATAGAGAGGGTCGATGACAACCACCAAGTGAAAGCATTAAAAAAAAATATAACACTTTGCAATAGCAGAATCAAGAATTGGAGAAGCTGCATAAGAAGATAAAAGTAAATTATCAGAGGTTACAGAAGACAAATCAAAAGGTGTTGCCCAAATTTACTGAAAAAAAAACTCTATTTTTTCCCTGGTTTTTCCATTCTCGTTTGGCACGCCTCCCGAACATATAGAGGTGAATTTGTATAAAATTAGAGGGTTTTTGTTGATAAAAATACCATGCACAAAACTCTCTCTCACAGTTTACACAAGTATCACGGTCTGAGAGAATCAAAGAGACATTTGAGACCATTTTTCCAGAAAATCGCCATGCTTTGTTTTTTCCTGTTTTTGTCATTGTCTTCCAGCACGCCTCTAGAATATGTGTAAATGAATTTTCAAAAATTGAACGAGGTTTTTTTTTGAATGGGCCCATGCCCAAAAACCTCTCTCATATTTTACACAGGTATCACGGTATGAGAGAATCGAAGAGACATTTGAGGTCGGTTTTTCCCAGAAATTCGCCAAATTCTAGGTGAGTTTTGTTCTAGTTTACTATTTTCAAAGAGGAAGAAGGGGCCCGAGGATAATTCCAGCACATCAAGTTATTTACCAGTTAGACTCCAACTGAAATTACATATGGATATCAAGTCACAGTTCTAGTCACTGCCATCTGTCACATTAGTTTTGTTAAAGATTTTTGCACTCCAGTTTAGACAGTAGAGGTATTTTGCATTTGTAAAAGTCTAGTTGTTCAAGGTTCAAAATATTAGTGTCGAAGCATAATAAGTGGTGATTTTTGTTTGGTATGAGCCACATTTTGTTAAGGTTAAGTTAATATTTTTCAGGACTATGTTACCAGTGAGATATACTCGAATATATGAGTTGTGTTCAATAAGTTATGCAGAGTTAATCTCTAGTCTTCAAGATGGTCGAAATTCTCTGCAAACCATGATAAATAAATAGTTTTTGTATGGTTAAAGGGTTTGGTTTTTTGGGAAGGAAATCAATATATCAAACTGGTTAAACATGTTCTATGATTGGATTAATCTCTCTACCTGGTAAATATGCTCTTGATGACACTATGCTTTATGTCCAAATCTATATGTGTTTTTTCTCTTATCTTGAATGCAATTTTTGATGTGTGAAAAGTACATTTCATTTTCCTTTTAGCTATTGTATAACTCATCTTTTACTAATATGCAACCTAGAAAACAACTAATTCTTTAGTAAATGATTTTTTCTATTGCAACTTGTGGGGATTAATTGTGTTTGGATATGTGTTTATGCCTTGAAATATTATTTTGAGACTTAGACTTCTTGAAGTAAGTAATTCATTGAGATGTTTGTTGTTCTTCCTTTGTTTATCCCTCTATTTTCTCACTTGTCTATCATTTTTGTGCCACAAGCCAACGAGGTCCTATAGTCATATCATCTTGCCAAACCAACCATGTTTTTTTCTTTGTAAAACCAACCCTCCAATTGACCAACAAACCAAAACCGTTAAAAGAAAACCATTTCAAAACTTGATGTGTCCTAGCTCTTCCCCTTTAGCAATCAGGTGCAGACTTTAGGACCAACAGTGTATATGGAACATTGTGTTGCATTTGGATGTCCTATGAAGTGCATTAACTTGTAAAATTATTGCTCACATATTCGCCTCCATTATCTATTCTTAACCTTTGAAGTTGATGTCTAGATTTATTTTCTACAAGGGAATTATAGGCCACAAAATTGTCAAAAAAATCACTCTTAAGTTTTAAGAAGTAAACCCAAGTGCTTCTTGAAAAATTATTAATGAAAATTAAGAAACACTTGCACTGAGAAAAAGAAGGAGAAGAAAGTGGAACACTCAAGTCACTGTGAACAAGCTACAAAGGGGCCAAGGCATGCCAAGAGGCACATTTGTCAAAACTATCCCGATGATGTTTTCCGAGAAAAAAACTGACTCAAACACCATATGTGCATGAAACAAGAGGATGACTAGTCACCATATGTTGATTACATAGTTGTTGCAATGAGCGACAGTTTAGATGACCAAACTTCTCATGCCAAAGTTTTCTCAAGCCATCACTATGAGAAACAAAAACTAATGGAAAAGATGATGACCCGAAGTTTTCAAACTTGTACAACCTAGTAATATCATCAAAAATTCCAGTTGTAAGAACATGGTGAGGATATTTTAGATCCTTGATTGCAACTTGGTGAGGTGAAAACTCTATGGTTTTACCTTCACCTGAATGAGTGATTTGATATACTAATAAAAGGTTGCAGGAAAGACTTGGAACACATAACACATCTTTAAAATGACCATTATCTACCTGCATTGTTCTAGACCCTACAACAATAAGAGATCTATCATCACCAACAAATATTTTCTTAGTGTTACATTCATTTAGAGAATAAAATATGGCTTTATCCTTAGCCATATGATAAGATTATCTATAATCAATAATTCACTCATCATAAGAAGAAGTAGAAATTGCATTGAAGGAGAAAGCAGAAGAAGAAAGTGCATGTCTATGAGAAGAAGAAGAAAACGTAGAATCTATACTGATGTTGTGCTTCTTCATCACTGCTTCTAAAGCTTCCATATTGTTAAAAAATTTGGACTCATCATGACCATCTTGTTGTATTACTGAGAGGGGGGGTGAATCAATAATAAAGCAATGTAATCCTTGTCACCATAAATGCAAGTGTTATATCAATGTAGCATTATCATCCAATTGTTGTAGAGTAGATAAACAATGAAAAAATGAGCAATCACACACATACACAGTACACCAATGTTTTATGTGGAAACCCAAAGAGGGAGAAAACCACATAATGTTTTTTATTATATGTCTTTAAGAATTACATTCATTGGAAGCACCAACTTCCTTTTTTTTCCAGCTGCAATTGGAAGGAGGCTCCAACCCCCTAGTTTCTCAAGATACAACCTGAAGGAAGATCCAAATCCCCAATTCTCTGGCTACAACCAGAAGGAGGATACAATCCCCTATGTTCTCCAGATTCAACCGGAAGGTGGCTACAACCACCCGTCCTTGCCCCGTCCAACTGCCCTGATGTAGAAGTAGAATGATGGAACCACTATCACACTATTACTGTGAGATATACTGCTTTAAAGCTATACCAACCAACCTACACCAAACAACCTGTACCGATAACCTGAACCATGCATCAACTTGTACCTCAACCTGTAATCAAACTGTACCATAAACAAGTGCATTAACCAAGCACCAAGTTCCAACCTGTAACAAACAACCTGTAGTCAACCTGTACCATAAACAAGTGCATTAACCATGCACCAACCTGTACCTCAACCTGTAACTTGAACAAGTGCATCAACCATGCACCAAACCTGTACCTCAACCTATACCATGAACAAGTGCATCATGTTGATATTATGGTAGCTGCGGGAGATATTTACCTCCACGTGTAAACCTGATGAGAATATAATACTTTGGAAAGCAAGAAGAAACCCTAATGAGTTGGATAATAACCCTAGAAGACATGTCGGCTCAAGAGGATAATTTATATTAGGTTATTAGCCTCCAAGAGAAGAAGTTTGCCAGAAATAATATTATATAATGAACAGACAGATACCCAGAATGAGAATTCGGCCCTAGTAGTTAGCTAGAATTAGCATAAATATAGGAGGTTAGTTCTCATTCTGGCAGGAAGACTTAGAATTGCAGTGCCCAGTCTTGTGCGCACTGCAGTTGCCTAGTTTTTGCATAGGTTTGGAGGAGAGTTGTCGTTGCAGCTGCTGCAGCTAGCATTTACGCTTGGACTATCTCTTGTCTAGGGTTTGGACTATCTTATCAACTCTTTGTGATGCGTTATCCTTGGGGAAAGGTGCACTACCCTTTGTTTAGCTATCTATCCTAGGGTTTTCTTCCGAAATGATTCTCTATCAAGGTTAAGGTGCTCGGAGGGTGGCTTCGGCCTATGGTTGGGTGACAAGGATATTGTCAATGGTAAAACAAGCACACATATTTCACATTCTAACAGGTTATGGACCCACACCTCCTTCATTCAATCTAAACGCTGGAAGGAAACATATTCGCTAGGATATTGAGCTCGCTAAGGAACTATCGCTAGGGTTACTAGCAGAAGCATATTCCAAGACACTACTGCTAGGGTTACTAGCAGGAGAAGTTGCAGAAACCCTAATCCTCTTGTTGAGTCACCTTAAGTGAATGGATTGACCTAATCTCTGGATAGATCAGTGCACTCTAGCCTAACGTATCTTCTGATACTCTCAGCAAACCAAGATGTGAAGATTGAGTTTGTGGTCAAATCTAGGGTTTGACCAAGTCAAAGCAGGCATGAATTATTCTATGAAGTCAGAGAACAAGTTATATGGAGCCTCTAACTTCAGAGTGTGGAAGAAAAGGATTGACCTCATCCTTGCCAAGAATAAAGTGTTGGATATCGTGAAAGGAAAAATCGTGAAACCAGAGTTTGAAGAAGGGAAAGAGAAGGAACCGCAAAATGTTGCAACTATGGAGAAGTTCAAAGACGATGACATTAATTCTATGAGTATCATAGTGGAATCCATAAGAGACCACTTGATACCCTACATCTCCCATCTTGACTCATCGAAGAAGATGTATGATGCCCTAAAAAACCTCTTCTCAGTTAGAAAGATTGGACAAGTAATGAATCTAAAGAATGATCTCCATGACATGAAGATGAATGATGATGACAGCATAACATCATACTTTGTGAGAATTTATCAGTTAAGAGATCAACTACAAGATATTGAAGAGCTCATCTCAGGGAAGGCATTGGTAAACATAGTACTCAATGGTCTTCCCAAGACGTGGGATTCATTTTCTGCAAGCATGAACACAAGAAAGGAGTATCCGACATTTGAAGAACTTTGGACTTGCTGTGCTCAAGAAGAATCAAGGATCAGTGCAAAAGAGAAACCCCAAAAGAAGTATGATGATCAAGCCTTCACAACANAATTTCTGAAGAAAAGGAACCTACAAAGAAGACTAAGAAGGATGGAAGAGACTTCTTCTTCTAAAGGTAACAAAACTCTTCTTATTTCTTGTACATATCTTGTTTGCATCGTCTCTATACATATCTTGTATATCTATCTCTTGGAAGATAATGTATTCCAAGAAGAACTATACCTATGGAAGAACAACAAGATAAGAATGGATATCATTAGATAATACACATGAAAGGATGAAATACAAATTATGTGGAAGCTATTGCAATATAAGTTGAATCAATCATGAAGAGACTTAGAAGAAGCAAAGATAGAAAGAAGTCAGCAATCGAGAGGAAATTGGAAAAAGAATTATGATGTTTTGTAGAAGACAACAAGATGGAAGTGTGGACTCTGTTAGACAAGAGATCCAATTATATATTACAGAAGAAAATAAGGATGTATATGGAAGCGTGGACTCTATTAGATGGAGGGAGCTGATTATATGCACTCATACATGAAGCAAGGATTAGGAGGGAGCTAATCCTATGATACATTGAAGATGATGAAGTATATATCCATGATAGAAGCCATGAAAGACAGTATGTATTCTTCAAAGAGAAGCCTTGAAGTATCACTGGTTGTCCATCCACATCCGTGATCCTATGATGGAATCTTTAGGGCATGGAATCTAAAATAAACTCCCTGGACACAAGAACTAAAGAAACACATGAAGATTCCAAGAGAGAAAGAGAAGCTAGAACAACCAGTTATTCTATCAAGAATCACAAGATTGTCATCCTAATATAAACTCAATAAAAGAAATCAAGTAGAGGAACTGAAAGTCATGATGAAGAACAGTGTATGGAAGACTTATGAATGAACGCATTGTGAGATCCAAAACTAGAGGTTCTCCCAATTGGAGGGAGAAGACTATGATGATTACTTGTTCCAGTAAACCAGAATTATATCTACATGAGCCATTATATCATCTACAACATCCTTGAGTTGGATTTCTACATCAAATGAATGCAAAGAATGTTCTCCAGAGAAATTGAATAAAGAGTGTATGAAGAGCAATCTCAAGACTTTGAGGCATACCAGAAAGAGACCCTTGTATGCAGATATAAGAAGATAAATTGGTGGAGAACCTCCAGTGCACAGCAGAAGCGTGGTGAATATTTCCTATAACATCAAGATGATTACTCAGTAGATCGGATCTCATGATGACAGAAGAAGTGCCACATGGATATGTTCCAATTTTCCAACAATGATATACTCTATTTTTCAGAGCTACATGAAGCCTTCATAGAAAATCAGTGTTCCAGACAAAAGTACATTTAAAATCAAGCATTACATTATCTGAGATGAAGTCCAGAAAGGAGAAAGTGGTTCTCCCATACATATCTCCACATATGATTAGATAAGCAGACATTTTGGTAAATCTTCTATCCAAGATGAAAGAGTTTGCATACTCAACCTGGAGCTCGTGGAGACTACTTCCTTATTGAAAAAGGAAGAGATGACTCTCAAGTTGGGAGGGAGCATTGAAAATATTATTTAGGACTCCCAGGTTGGGAGGGATCACTAAAAATATTATTGCGGACATTCATTTTCAAGATTGAAAAAAAAATAGTCCATCTTGGACAGATGCTTTCCTGTTCAGAAAGTGGATTGAGATTTCTGACGGAAAGCGATTTCCCATTGTGTTTAACATGGGAAATGGTCCTGATTGTTGATGTATCATAGACAATGACTTCCCATTGTGGTTAACATGGGGAGTGGTCTAGGGCAGTCTCTCTTCTTGAGGGTTACTCAAAAAGACTAGCCGGCCTCGCCGGACAACGATTTCTCATTGTGGTTAACATGAGGAATGGTCTGTTTTGGAGGTTGATACAAGAAAATCTTTTCCTCTTGTGGTTAACAGAGGAGATGGTCTAGACAGTCATTCCTTAGGGTTTATACATTCTCTCCAGGGTGCACTTTGATTAGTGTAGGAGGAATGACCCAGGGTGGGGAATGGTCTAGGCTTAGCAATCAGGGACAAACATTCCTTAGGGTTTATACATTCTCTCTAGGGTGCACTTTGATTAGTGTAGGAGGAATGGCCCATGGTGGGGAATGGTCCAGGCTCAGAAATCAGGGATAGGCATTTCTTAGGGTTTATACATTCTCTCCAGGGTGCACTTTGATTAGTGTAGGAAGAATGGCCCATGGTGGGGAATGGTCCAGGTTCAGAAGACAAGACAGTATTTATTCCTTGCTTGAGAAGAATAGTCCAGATATCTCATTGTTCTACTCTGAGGGTAGATATTCTTTCAGATCTCACATATGTGAGTGAAAGATTGGCCCAGATGATTCAATTTATATCATAACATTTTTTTTGTGCAGGTTGCTATCAGATGATTGTTATGAAGACTTTATGACAGTAGATGTATACTACTATGGTGGATGTGTTCCACTGTTCGTGAATATATGTTGATGATCAAGTACTTCTGTGTTACTTGGTGTGGTAGTGTACCACTGGATTGTAGTTATGTACTACTATGGATAGACACAGTTGTTTTCTCTTTTGTTCTGATTTCCTTGAATACTATCAGTAGTTTAATGGAAATAATTATCAGCCAGATGAATGATGAACAAAGATTTTCTAGAAAGAAAATGGTTCAGAACATTTACTCTTTTATATTAGAAGAATGGCTCTTGTATCACTCTATGGCGTGAGCATCATGTCTGATTAATCAGATAGAGTATGGTTTCAAGAGATGATGCAGTTGATGATGAGGATGGTGCTCATGATCTAGTCATGATCTAGTCTATATAACTATGTTGATGCTACTGGGTGAATAGTATGTTTTGTGCTCAAGACCATTACCTGTAATACCTCCCTAGCTAGGAGGGAGTTTTGATATTATGGTATCAACAGGAGGTATTTACCTCCACGTGTAAACTTGACGAGAATAGAATACTCTGGAAAGAAATAAGAAACCCTAATGAGTTGGCCAATAACCCTAGAAGACATGTCGGCTCAAGAGGATAATTTATATTAGGTCATTAGCCTCCAAGAGAAGAAGTGGGCCATAAATAATATTATATACTGAACAAACAGATACCCAGAATGAGAAGTCAGCCCTGGCAGTTAGCCAGAATTAGTATAAATACAGGAGGCCAATTCTCATTCTGGCAGGCAACCTTAGAATTGCAGTGCCCAGTCTTGTGTGCACTACAGTTGCCCAGTTTTTGTGCAGGTTTGGAGGAGAGATACCATTGCAGCTAGTGCAGCTAGCAGTTACTCTTGGACTATCTCTTGTCTAGGGTTTGGACTATCTGAACAACTCATTCTGATGCACTATCCTTGGGGAAAGGTGCACTACCCTTTGTTTGGCTATCTAGCCTAGGGTTTGCTTCTGGAATGATTATCTGTCAAGGTTAAGGTGCTCTGAGGGTGGCTTCGGCCTATGGTTGGGTGAAAAGGGTATTTTCGATGGTAAAACAAGCACTCACCTTTCACATTCTAACACATCAAAAATGCATCAAACCTATACAAATAACATGCCACAACAGCATGTCCAAACAACCTATTACAACAACCTGTCTCATCGTTCTTATCAACCAAATCAGATCTACTCACCAAGATCAATCACCAAGAAAACTCTCAACGATGTGCATCAACCAAGCATAACACAACAAATCATAATCATCACCAAGATCAATATGTGTTTCTAATAATATACCAATACAAGTATGCTACATCATCCATAAACCATGTGTCAAAAATAATACTAACAAGTGCCTTCAACCATGTACCAAGTATGTACCAATCATGTATCAACTACTCATCAACTATGACTCATCAATATGTACCAACATCATCAACTATACACCTCATGTATGTGCCAACTCATCAACTACTTGTCTCAACCATGTACCCAAAATGTACCTCAACCAAAAGCCCTCATCAATTTCATCATCCAAATCTGATTTGTAACTTTGTAATAGAACCGGTGTGTATGATCACATACATGCAAACCTTCCTTAAATTTAACAACAAGACACTAGCATTTTCATCAAAATTTTCTTTAGTTTGACATGACGAATTTTGGATTAGTCAACAACCCTAACTTGAAATAATCATAACTATGTACCTGTAATGAATAAGGCTATGAAAATAGTACACAATGTTGTTCAGTGTGTTTTATGCAATTCCTCCAGGTGTCAGTACTTGGAACCTCTCAGAAAAGGAGTTATAGCAAAAATGGCATACCTTTTTGAATTCTGGCTTATTCTAGAGAGCGAAATTGTAGAGCGTGCCCCACAAAGAATATTTGTTGTATGGATATGAGCATTTTACATAGAATAATAAAGACTGTAATATAACTAAAATTTTTTGTCTGACTTAATCTGGATCTATTATGAAGAAGTTATGACATTTTTACATGAAACACTTGTTTTAGACTAGTTTCAGGACTAGCCACAAACCCTATTTTCCACATAGTGTAACTCCAAAAATACAACGATCCACAAGATGAAATTCGTACCATAGCTACTTGGATATGTTTTCTCAATGGACTATCAATTTCACGGTCTGAATCATTCTAGAACAAAATTTATTACAAAAATGGTGAGATGACCTGTAAATAACATACCTTAGAAAGCATCATCAAAAGAATTTATCCTCCCTTGAATTTCGGCCTTCCTTACTTCACCTTCTCTCTGAAATTCAACTTAGATATCCTTTGGTTACCTCAGTCACCTGTAGATATTTAATATGCTCAAGTGTGATATAAAATGAGAGAGCCTTGTCTCTTATTTATACTTTCATGTAGCTTCCTCAAGGGGTTACCTTTTAACCATCTTAACCCACTTTCCTTATTTTAGGGTTAACCAACTTCTAACCACTTGTACAATTAGTAGTTTGTCCATTAAATTTATTATATAAAAAAATTATTTTCTATCTGTTAGCACAAGATTGGTTAAGGTGCCAAGTGTCAAGAACAAGCATTGAAAACACTCTCAAAATTTTCCAAGAATCAAAAGCACCCATGGATTTACGCTACCGAATTGCACGCAGACACACAGGAGGGCGCTACCAAAATTTTGGAAGAGGTTGAATTGTGCAGAGTTATTCTGCCATTTTTGAGTCACTAATTTAAAGCTTGGATTGTGAACAATTGAGAAGGTATTTTTGAAAACTGGAGGAGGTTTTTGTTTATAACATTCCAAATAACAAAAAATATCTCTTATTTTTTCAAAATGTGTTATGGTTTGAGAGATATTATACATACAAGTGGAGCTACCAACTGTTTTATAGCGGCGCTACCTAATTTCCTGTAGCAGTCACGATTTTGATATTCGCCTTGTTGGGAGGTTGCCACCTATCAAGGAGGATTTAAATGGCTTCTCAAGGATCAGTTATATGTCAAGGGACACCTTCACCTAATATTTAGCTCCAGCAAAGGCCTCATGCAATGAGGTGGAGACATTTTATTAATGACTTCCAACAAATTCCTGAAAATTAGCAGTTTGTTGGATTTTTGTCTCTTTGATTGTTGCCACGTATCTCCAAGGTTTAGAATCCAATGGAGGAGATGGGATTTGACCTCCTAAGGTTATGAGGATGCTATTTTATATTTAAGGAAGGAAATATCTCTTGGATAATGGGATTCATGAGACAAGGGGGGCCAAGAGGCTCTGTTTTTGTACTTTGACAGATTAATTTGAAGATAGCATGTCTTATCATTTTCTGTGTTAAGAATTCATTTGCAAAAGGAAGTGATGTTTAGCTATGTTTTTTCTTTGTTTTGACTCTTAAGATTTGTTCTTCTTCAACAACAAGTGTGAGAGGGTTTCTTAGGAGGATCCTTTGAGATCTTCTACCTTGTGTGTTGCTAAATCGCTTCTGAAAAGGATCTTCAGATTATGATTCTTCTTCTACTGTATCAATAGTATTCTTGAAAAGGATTTTCACATCTTTTTGTTTGCAGTTCTATGTTTTCTCATAAAATTCTTCCACCTGAAAGCCTTGAAAGGATAAACATTGATTTTGGATGATTTGTTTTGCTACATATGGAAGATGATTTGTAGGGATAAATTCATATGATTTGTCAAGTCAAGTAGATAGCTTCAGCCCTACCTCTCTCATAATTTCAAAATCAACTTTATTTTCATATTTCTTAATGTGTAAGGCTTACCACTATGCAGTCATGGGGTGACTCCTTGCACTATCAGTATCCACTTTGAATTATAGTACACTCATCACTTCACTTTACCTCAAGGGGTGTTGGGTTTTTACTCTTCTTCTACTATGTCTGAGTTTATTGACCTAGGGTTCTTGTCTGTTTGGGTTTCCAGCAAAGCCTCTAAAACTATCGACTCTCCTGGTAAACTAGAAGGCAACACAACACACAGAATACACTGCACAGTCTCACCCGAGATAACTTTAATGGGTGGTTGTAAGAATCAGGTGTTTACAGCCTAGGATTGAGTGAGAGATATGAGAACTGAATATTGAACCATGATTATAACTAGTAAACGTAATGCACTGTTATTGACGAATAAACAAGAAATAAAACAACTCATTCATTAAGCATAGCTATAAAAAATGAAGAAAATAAATTTATGCATGCATTCATCACATAACATAGATGTTACCATGGTTCACCCCCTCTTAGGCTACGTCCACAAATATTTGGCTCTCGGCTCTTTTATTATAGTATTTTCGCATCTACAACGCCATGCGCCCTAGAATCCTTCACAGTTGGGTAAGATATATATGACGCGGACTAGATCGCACCAAGATCCTCAGCCTATGATATAACCCTCAAGATCTACCCTCCCTCGTCTTCTCTAGCTCAACAACTTATACAAAATAGATCATACAACAAAATATCACTTATTAGCTTGCTACAATACTTCTCACTATATCAATGACTAGTCTTTTTGATAATAAAAAACCCAATGATACCTAAGTACATATATGAACCCCTTATGATACCTAAGTATCTATATTTATACATTTTCTATCTCTTCAAACTTTACAATGCATTATCAAAACCCTAACCCTACCGTCGTTAGGTCTTCCTTGCATGCAGGCGTGTTGTTCTTCCTTCCAACTGTCACTTTCCTTGTGCATGCTTTCTTTCCCAAAAACACCTTACTTTTCTGCTTTGGCCTACCTCCAACAGGCCCCCAACACTGACATGTGGCTCATCTCGAGCCACCTAACATTTTTGTGCTTCCTTGATCTCCTTGGTGATCACCTGGAACTTTTCCTTGATCTATGTTGCTAGTGTTTGTGCCTGTGCAGTCTTCTCCTTGAGTGTGTCCACTAACTGGAATGCAACTTCGTCACTGACCAATTCTGCACATTTTTCCTGAGTCTGTTCTATCTGTGCCTTGGCTTCCTTTTCCTGTTCCAAGACTTCCACTACCCTCTCTTGGAGCATTTCCATTTGAGCATGTTGCTCTTGTTTCTGTGTTTGCGCAGTGGTGAGTTATGTCTGCAGTTTTTGTTGGATTACTGAGAGGGGGGGTGAATCAGTAATAGAGAAATGTAATCCTTTTTAACCATATAATCCAAGTGTTATATCAATGAATCATTATCATCCAATAACTACATAGTAAATAAGAAATGAACAAATGAACAAACATACACATACACAGTAAACCAGTGTTTTACATGGAAACCCAAATCGGGAGAAAACCATGGAATTATTTTTCTTATATGTCTTGAAGAATTACATTCATTGGAAGCACCAACTTCTTTTGTTTTCTAGCTACAACTGGAAGGAGGCTCCAACCTCCTAGTTTTGTAGGCTACAACTTGAGGGAAGCTCCAACTCCCCAATTCCCTGGCTACAACCAGAAGGAGGCTACAACCCCCTATGTTTTCCGGCTACAACCGGAAGGTGGCTACAACCACCTACCCTTGCCCCATCCTAACACCCTGAAGTAGAAGTATAATGATGGAACCACTGTCAACCTATCACTGTGATATATACCATTGTAAACCTGTACCAATAAATATGAACCATGCATCAACCTGTACCTCAACCTGTAATCAACCTGTACCATAAAGAAGTGCATCAACCATGCACCAACCTATACCAAATAACCTATAATCAACCTGTACCATAAACAAGTGCATCCAACCATGTACCAAGTATGTAACAATCATGTTTCAACTAATCATCAACTATGACTCATCAATATGTACCAACATCATCAACTATACACCTCATGTATGTGCCAACTCATCAACTACTTGTCTCCACCATGTACTCAACATGTACCTCAACCAAAAGCCCTCATCAATTTCATCATCCAAATCTGATTTGTAGTTCTATAATAGACCTAGTGTATATGGTCACATTCTTGCAAACCTTCCTTAACTTCAACAACAATAAACTAACATTTTCATCAAACTTTTCTTTAGTCTCACATGCCTAGTTTTGGTTTAGTCAACAACCCTAACTTGAAGTAATAATAACTTTGTACCTGTAATGTATAAAGATCCGAAACTGATGAAAAATGTTATTTAGTTTGTTTTATACAATTCATCCAGGTTTCACTACTTGGAACTTCTCATAAAAGGTGTTATAGCAAAAATGGCATACCTTGTTGAATTCTGGATTATTCTAGAGAGCGACCTTGTAGAGCATGTCCTGCAAGTAATATTTGTTGAATTGATATGAAACTTTTACACAGAATACTAAAGACTGTAACCTAACCAAAACATTTGTTTTCACTGAATTTGGATCTGTTATGAAGAAGTTATGACGTTTTTACCCAAAACACTTGTTTTTTACTAGTTTCAAGACTAGCCACAAACCCTATTTTCCACGGAGTGTAACTCCAAAAATACAATGACCCAAAAGATTAAATTTTTTCCACAGATACTTGGATATGTTTTCTCAATGGTGTAGAAATTTCACATTCTGAATAATTATATAAAAAAAGTTATAGCGAAAATGGTGAGATGACCTGTAAATAACATACCTTAGAAAGCACCATCAAAAGAATTTATCCTTCCTTGCATTTCGGCCTTCTTTTCTTCACCTTCCCTCAGAATTTCGGCTTAGATATCCTTGGTTAACTCAGACACCTATAGATATTCAATATGATCAAGTGTGATTAAGATTATAGAGCCTTGCCTCTTATTTATACTCTCCAAGTAGCTTCCTTAAAAACATCTTCTAGGTCACTTGGCCCCACTTTCCTTATTGTAGGGTTAACCCACTTCTAATTTCTCCATTAAATTTATTATTGAAATAATTTATTTTTTATTCATTTTGAATTATAATACACTCATTACTTCACTTTATTATTTACCTTTTAAAAATCTCTCAAACCACTTTGACTACTTTGACCTTTTG